>PVJA010006580.1:47736-72673 GCA_004027025.1 Myocastor coypus | reverse complement strand
AAGGAAAGAAAGAAAGAAAGAAAGAAAGAAAGAAAGAAAGAAAGAAAGAAAGAAAGAAAGAAAGAAAGAAAGAAAGATCACCAACAGCATAAAACACAGCGCACAGAATATGAAAAACTTAACCAATTTTATGTCAGATAAAGGATTTCTATCTAGAATGTATAAAAAAAAAAAAAACTGCAAAGACTCAGACCCACCAAATTCAAAGACCGAATTCAAAATTGGGTATCAGAGATGAATACACACTTCTCAGATGAAATAAAAATATCAAACAAATAGATTTAAGAAATGCTTAACATCAGCCATCATTTGACAGATGCAAGTTAAAAACAACACTGAGATTCCACCTCATTCTATAAGAATGTCTATCATCAAGAAATTAACTATACAAATGCTGGTAGAGCTGTGGAAAAAAATAAACCCTTCTTCACTATTAGTGGGAGTGCAGATTAGTGCAGCCACCATGGAAATCAGTTTGGAAATTCCTCAAAAAACTAAGAGTAGAAGTTCCATTTGACCCAGCTATTACCCTTCTAGATATTTTTCCAGAAGAACTGAAAACATCATACCATAGTGATGCAAGTTTGCACCCATATTTATACATGCACAATGTGTAATAGCTATATCTTCAAAACAATTCAAGTGCCTATCCACTGAAGAATTTAAAAAGGTGGAATACCACTCAGAATAAAGAAGAGTCAACTTGAGACTTTTATAGGTAAATGAATGCATTTACCTATAAAATAAATACCTATAAAATAAATGAGATAAAATGTACAATAGATATTTTGAAATGGGAAGAAGTTATTTAAAACTAAAAAAGTAGCTAAGATAGAAAAAGCGAGGAAGAAAAAAGGAGAAAAATGCAAATTAGCTGTCCTATTAGTGTCTCTTAGGAAAAAGGGAGGAAGAAAAAAGGAGAAAAATGTAAATTAGCTGTCCTATTAGTGTCTCTTAGTTCATTGAAAAGGAAGATTTGTGCTAACACCAACTTGCAAATGTTTTATAACCACAAAGTATTTACTCTGAGTAACTACTTTGAAGATTACAATATGCAGTGTATGCACTATTGTTATTTTCTTATTTTATTATGAAAATATTTTACTCTTTTTTCCATAAAATAAAAAATATGGCAAAAAAGAAGATAATGTAGTAATTCAGTTGGGCATGGGAAGATAAGGGGACCTGATCTAGTGCCACAGAATTCCTGTTGCTCCTTAAAGAATCTGAATTTATTTCTACAAACTAGAAAGAACTCTACAATCCATAATGAAGCATAAAATATTACAAATAACCAGAAAAAAATGAGCAAAAATAGCAGAGACTGGAGACATCTCGGTACCTGACTTCAAATCATGCTAAGGAGTCATTAAAACAAAAACAGCTGAGTATTGGCATAAAAATAGAATCTAGACTACTAGAATAAAATAGATGATACAGGAACAAATCTATGCACCTAAAACCATCAAATTTTTAAGAGATCCCAAAAATATACATTGGAAAAAAGACAATGTATTCAAGAAATGGTACTGGGAAAAATGGGACATCCACCTGTAGAAAATTAATACTAGATCAATATGTCTCATCCTGTACAAAAATTACCACAAAATAGATCAAACATAGATTTAACTTAAGATCTAAAACTTCGAAAGCACTAGATGTAAGCATAGAAGAAACACCTTAATGTAATATAGAGGTAAAGATATCCGGAAGCAAAATTGAATAGCTCAGGAAATAAAACTGACTATTCAAATAAGATTACATCAGATCTAAAGCTTCTGCACAACAAAGAACAGTAAAAAGAGTGAAAGAACGGCCTATGTAAATGAGAGAAACTTTTGCCGTCTGCTCTTCTAACCAGGGGTTCATATCCAAAATGTATAAATCACTCAAAAGTATAACACAAAAACGTCAGGAAATCTTATCGCAAATTGGCAAATGAGCTGAACAAACACTTCTCAAGAGATACAAATGGCCAATAGGTATATGAAAAAGTACCATCTTATTACCATCTTTATTCATCAAGAAATGCCCATTAAAATTACTTTGAGACTTCATCTTATCAAATAAAAAAAATAAGAAACTTTAACAAGTACACAGGTGGAAATAAATACTTACATACCATTAGTAAAAATGTAAATTAGTATAGTTGCTTTGTAAAGAGGCCTCAGAAAGCTAAATCTAGAACAACCATATGATCCAACTACGACTCTAGCATTTACCTGGAAGAATCACACTGCATGCCACAAGATCCCTGCACACGACTATTTACCACAGCACTACTTGCAATAACCAAGTTATAGAATTAGCTGACGTGGCCATCAGTGGATAAATGGATTAAGAAAATGTGTTATGCATGCACAGTGCAGTATCATCCAGACATCAAGAACAAAAGCATGTTGTATGCAGGAAAGTGGGTGGAGCTGGAGCACATGTTCACTGAAACAAATCAGACTCAGAATGCCAACTATCATGTGTCTCCTCTCATAAGTGGAACCTAGACAATAAATAAATGCCATGAAAGTAAAAAGGGAGCTATTAGAGCAGCGGATGGGTTTACACCGAAAGAAGGTAAAAGGAAGGGTGGATAGAGAGTGTCATATGTGTATGTGAAAACATCATAACAAACTCCATCGTTTTGTATAAATAATAAACACTAATAATCATAATGTTTAACACAACATAAAAAGTCAAAATGCCAAAAAAAAAAAAGTCTGTAAAATTTTAAAAGGAGCTTGACCATAATATATAGTGTTGCATTCACTTATTTCTTGTTATGGCTTGTATATAGATGTTCCCATAAAGCCTCAGATCTCCATAAACCAGGCTTTGGGGAGGCGTTTGTGTTGTGGTGTGTGATTCTGGATCGTGTGTGTGTGTGTGTGTGTGTGTGTGTGTGTGTGTGTGGTGTGTGTGTGTGTGTGTGTGTGTGAGAGAGAGAGAGAGAGAGAGAGAGACAGAGAGAGAGATGCTCGGTCAGTCCATTGATGGGTTTATAGATGGATGTTATGCTAGGATATAAAGCCTGGGAGAAGGAGGTGAATCACTTCGGGTATGGCATTTATTTCTGTATATCCTTCCTCCTGCCTCCAGCACTTGGTTCTTCCTGTCTGCCGTAACTTTTCTTCTCTTCTCCCAGCCTTGCCTGGGAGCCAGCTGACAACCTCTGAAAATTGTGAGCCAGGACGAACCTGTTTTCCATTAACTTGTAGGTATCAGACTTTTTTTGTCCCAGCAGTGAAAAAATCACCAAGACACCTCTCCTCACTCAGTGATCATTTGTTTCAATGGTTCCTGAATTGAATAAGTAGGTTTTGAAACTATGAACTTCATGCATCTCAAGAAATGTAAAAACTTTCTATGCATCTAGGACTCTAAGATTTGTAGAGAATGTTGAGAGGATAGATAGAAAGAACTGACAGTGAGGAGAATTCGATAAATGATAATTAGCAACCTCACATTTTTAAACCATGCTTTCTTTTACTCATTACTATTTAGCCTGCAACATGTGCAGCATGCCAGAGAGCATATTGCTGAAGTTCACATGCACACAGAAGCACCTGAGAGCTTATTAATATTCATGTTATGATTCAAGAAATCTGGGTCTGACATTCTACCTCTGATAAATACCCTCATGGTACAAATCTGCAGATTGCACTTTGAGGAGTAGTGGAGGATGCAAAGAAATGATGTGATATAATTTGTAGCTCTCTTAGAGTGCAGAGTCTCACAGGAAGTGGACAGCTAAATCGTGAGAACTCACACTGTGAACGGCAACACAGAAATAGTATCAGGCAACGTGGAGATCTCAGCAGATAACTAGCAGCTTTTTAAAAGCTGAATTTAGGGCTGGCAAGTTGGCTCAGTGGTCTGGAGCACCTGCTTAGGCAAGCTTAGACAACCACAGGAACTATGGTTCAATCCCTGACACCATGTGCTACACCAGACCCAACCTCAGGGCAGGCTGAGCCAGCCATACTATAGAAAAAAAAAAAAGTCTATTATAAAAGCTGAATTTAGATACTTGAAAAAAGAAGTATAAAAAGTTCAAAGGGCCTATAAGAAATCAATAAGTAGGTCCCAAATAGATAAAATATGCTCTCCCAGTTTGCTGAAACCTTGCCCATTAGTTTCAATTGCTCCCTTGGAAAGTACTGTTTACAAGTATACATCTGCTTTCTTGTCCTAGAGAAAATCAGAAAGAAAGAATAGCCTCCCACGTAGGAAGGTGAACAACACTCACTTCCTTCCAGGCTCTGTAATATGTCCTTGGTAGTAATATGCACACCATGGCAGAGATGTCGCCTTGTAGAGCTAGCACAGCTCTCAGACAGAAAACAAAACAAAGCAAAACCAAAAATCATGCTTGGGACAGGGAGATAGCTCAGTGGTATAAATGCCTGCCTGACAAGTGCAAGTTCCCAAGTTCAATCCCCAGAACCAGAAGAAGGAAACACACACACTCACACACACACACACACACACACACAGACACACACACAGATGTTCCCCCCTCCTTTTCTTTCTACCTTTTCTCCTTTGCTCATCTCAATTGTTTATCCCTTATGTTCAGTTTCTTTCCATTGTACTGTTTCTATTACACCTTTCAAATTTTATTTATTCTTTCAGGTTCAAGCTGTTACCTTTCACCCCAAAGTATGACTAGGTTATAGGAACAAGACTGGATGCAACACAAATGTATCACACTGGAATGTACATATCCAAGTAAACAATTTTCAAACAACTATGCCGTTTTAGTACTCTTCTCTCTTTGCTGAGACAAATAGCCAATACCCAAAATGAAAGAAGGAAAGGTTTATTTAGCTCACAGTTACTGGAGTTTTCTGTCCATACTCGGCCGGCTCCAAAGCAGAGTGGCACATGGCAGAGAGCAGCAGTTCATGGCGGCAGAGCAATTGCAACAGAGCCAACAGAAAGAGAGTCTGTTTCTCTGTCTCTCTTACATTACATTCAGGCTCTCTGCCTCGGGATATCCACCTCAAACCACACCCCTAATTCCAACAGGACCAAGATCCATAATCCCAGCAGCACTAAAACACATAATCCCAGTGGACCATGAGTTAGTCTCAGACTCTAGAATTTCCAACCCTATGACTGCAAGAGGCTTTGGGGGGACAACTGGACCCAAACAACAACACGTGCCATGTGCCAAAAAATAAAAGCGTGCACATTAGTTAGTGCGTTCCTCTCGCTTTAGGGCCAAAAGATTTCTTCATTCTGCAAAAATTTTTGAGCACCTTGGGAGAATATGTAAAGCAAACACTTAGCTAAAAACAAAACTACACTTGGAAGTCTTATAAAACATTATAGGATCAAAAAACAGGTCGGAGTCTTTTTATGATGCTGGCAACCAATCCTATTGAATATTTGCAGCTAAAAAACATACATCAAATGTTATCACATAGAAAAAGTATACTTTATAAGTTTAAATTCTATCACACTAAAGCAATTCAGTCAAATTATTACTGACTGCTTAACTTTTTGAAAGTATTATACATGATTTAATTCTTATCAGTCAGAAGTTTTGTATAAAAGTATCTAAGGTATTTGAAGAATAAAAGTACTGAGAGAGAAGACCCATGTTAATCTCAGATGGAATTCATCTCAAGTGGATGCAAGGTATCATCAGAGAAGTATTTATTTAATCCTCTGAACGTATTCAGAAGATTAGAAGCCTTGATTTCCAAAAGATAGCTTCCTTCAAAGGACTTGACCCTGTGTGTGTGTGCATGTGTGAGTGTGCACATGTGTGTGCATGTCCACATAAAAGCATGCATGAGTATGGGTAAGATTAAAAATAAAATATTAAATTTTTCTAAAGAAATTAATATGAATACAGCAGAATTTGTATGAGGAGGAAATTTTCTTACTTTTAGAAATAATGACTTCTAGTGTCTACTATTTTAGAGAGTTGCAATTTCTATATCTTTTTTTTTTTTTTTCTGGTCTTTTTGAGATAGGGTCTTGCTATGAAGTTCAGGCTGGCCTTGAGCTCACTTTTGTAGTCCAGGCTGGTCTCGAACTCTCACTGATCCTCCAACCTCAGTTCCCAAGTGCTGGAATTACAGGTGTGTACCACCATGCCCAGCTCATTTATATTGTTTTTCATGGTCATATTCTCACAGCTTGGTTAAAGGAAGCTCTTTTTGCATTGGCTCCTGAGTTCTCGCATCACTACAGCAGAACATTCACAATGTAGCTGCTCTCCAGCAATAAGTTTCTATCCCAATCTTGAAGTGTCCCTTCCCCAAAGGCACAAAATATCTCCTAAAAACCATTGGTATTTTTAGCTGAATTTTATCATTTCGCTATGGTACCGCGTGGTTTTAGTTTATTTTTTTTCCTGTTGTTAAGGCAAAATACCTCATACCTGAAGATCTGAGCATGGTGGTGCATGCCTTTGATCCTAGCACATTTTGCTGGGATTTTTGCTCTTTTTTCTTAACATAAGTCTGGCCAAAAGCCCCCAGAATAGCCACGCCACAGCCTCAACATTTGACTTCCTTGAAGTTTCTTCTGCCATAGAAATTAGTCCTCCACACTTAATCTCATTCTCTGGCAAAGTCTCAGGACACAAGCAAAATACAGACAAATTTTTGCCAAGCAATAACATATATTGTCTGGAGTCCAGCCACCAGTGAAGTCCTTCCTAGAAGAAACCTCTCAAGCCTGGCATTTACTGGTTTTCTGGTCTTCTGGCCTCTGATCAGAGTCTCCCATAAAGAACAGCCTCAGCTACTCCAGCTCTGCTCTTTCTGATAGCTTCTCTAACCTTTCCAAACTCTTCCCACAGGTCATTCCCAAAGGCTTTTGAACCACAAGGTCAGGTGTAGTTACAGCAATGATCTCACTTCTCTGATACCAAATTCTGCTTCTCATTGCAGGGACAAAATACCTAATGCTCAAATTAAAGAAGGAAAGGGGAAAGAAGGAGAGAGCAAGCTGCTTTCCCTCCCTTACCCTGGATGCAGGCTGTCCTCTCCGGGACCAGAGGAGTGCTCACAGCCTCAGTCCCACCATGGGACCATGAGTCAATCGCAAACTCTAGAAGCCTGCCCACTGACTGCATGAGGCTTTGAGGGGACTTCTAGACACAAACCTCCCACCTGAAATTTGAATGCCTCACAAAGCAACAGTTAAACCTCCTTCCTTTTATACTTTAATAAACCAAAGAAATTTTTATTGTTTTTACTGAAACTTATATAACAATTTAATTTCAATTCTGTCCATTAAGATAGCTCATAAATATAACACTAATGTTTTGACTGATTTATACTACTTGTATTCTACCATGATTTTGTACATATTTGTCTTAGCATTCAAGTCCTATTACAGAATAATGCTTCTAATTATTTCCAGGAATTTTCATAATTATTCTGATTGTTATAGAATTACATGCTTGGGGCAGTGGTGTAAGCTCCGGCCTGGCAAACGCAAGGTCCTGAGTTTGAGCTCCAGTATAAAAAAAAAAAAAAAAAAAAAAGGAGAATTATACTCTTAAGAGTTGCTCTTAGCCGGGCGTGGTGGCTCACGCCTGTAATCCCAGCACTCAGGAGGCTGAGGCAGGAGGATTGGTGCGAGTTCAAGACCAGCCTGGGCTACAAAAGTGAGCTCAAGGCCAGTCTCAACAGCATAGCGAGACCCTGTCTCAAAAAGACAAAAAAAAAAAAAAGTTGCTCTTATCGTTAGTAAATTTTAGAATTATTTTTTGTTTAACTATTAGGTAAACAATTTAAAGCCAAATGCTTATTATGTTCTACAAATATGCTTTATTCTTCTATATATAAAAATAAAAATAGCCGGGCGTAGTGGCTCACGCCTGTAATCCCAGCACTTGGGAGGCTGAGGCAGGAGGATCATTGTGTGAGTTCGAGACCAGCCTGGGCTACAAAAGTGAGCTCAAATCCAGCCTGAACTGCACAGTGAGACCCTGTCTCAAAAATCAAAAAATAAATAAATAAATAAATAAATAAATAAATAAAATAAAAATATACATCTTTCACAGCTCATTTTTAATTCAAATAAGAAAAGCTTTATATCCATAAATAATAATACAAAACAAAAACACAAAAAACTCATCCTTCGTAAAAAAAACTGAGACATCCGTGTATATCTAGACTACAGCATCAAATGGTGGCCCACTCCCGCAATCCCAGCATTCATGAGGCTCAGGCATGAGGACTACTATAAACTCAAGGCAAGTCTGGGCTACACAATGAGTTCAAGGCTGACCTGAACTACATAATGAAACTCTTGTCTCAAAAACAATTTATGATTTAACTTCAGTATCTAAATTTCACACCAAAAGCATCCTTAGACCTCTTTGGTGGTATTTGTATGGCCAAACCATGTCCTCTAGACTTAAACTGACTGAAACTGACCCTTTACTTTTATGGCTGCCCCAATTAGAAAAATACTCCCAGGGATAAATTCGTAATGCTCCGCTGAAATTACCTTATTGTCAGATAAAGCAGTATAAATCACTATGCACTAAACCACAAGATAATCACGTAAGACAATGCTCTAAAATTAAAAACTGCCTTGTTAAGTGATATACTGGAACTATTGTAAGTCCAACATGAGACTATTCCAAAGTAACTGAAAACAGCTTTTTTCTGGCTGGAATCTATTTAAGAGGTTTAAAGACAATAACTTCAGACACATTCTTCTAGACACCTGAATCATTGTACTGTATGTTTTGCTATACCAAAATAAAGTCACACTCAGAATTCTACTTATTTACTGAGAAGCCATTCAAATTCTAATGTTGGAAATAAAAAAGTAATTTTGGATGTACCTCAAAAAAAATTTCTTAATCTATTGCTGTTAGAGCCTGTGTTTGTGATCCTGGGAAAGCAAAGAGACTGAATCTACACTAAAAGCTAGGCTCTCCTGATGTTTTCTGCCAGCATTGTCTGTCAACATATAATTTTTTTTTAATTTTTTTTTTTCTTGTTTCAGAACCTTTGTTTGTTTGTTCACTCATTTTTATGGCCGGCTCAGCCCACCCTGAAGGTAGGGCTGGTGCAGCATGTGGTGCCAGGGATCAAACCGAGGTCCCTGAAGCTGCCCAAGCTTTCCCAAGCAGGCGCTTTAGACCACTGAGCCATCCCACCGGGCCCTCAACATATAATTATAGTTATAGTAAATTCAAGATTTTTTTTCTGAAGCAGTGTGGAAATAATGATTATATTGCATTGCATGTGCCCATTGCACAGGTGACTCAGAATTTGTGTAAAAAAGGATTCTGAGAGACTCTGTAATTCAATAATGAAGACTGCAAGCTCAATCAAAAGTCAGAGACTAGATACAAGCCCCGGGCCACCTTGACACTAAAAGAACTGGAAATAATTCCTTAAGACCTTACTCCTACCTTTAGAAATATTAAGGAACTTCTCTTTTATTTTTGAATTGTCTTAGAACATTTGACCCATTTGATTTTCTATAAGTACATTTAAAACTAAATTTGTGTATATCACATGCAGTTTAAGTGAATTATAAAAATATATTTATTGAGTACCTGCTTTATGTTCATCTTCTTGGAGCTGTGAGCAAAATAATGAGCAAAAGGGACAAACCTTTTATATTTTGTAATATATTTCATAGTTATGTATTTTTTTGATACAGGGTCTCATACACAGCTCAGACTCATAGTGAACCTCCTGTGTCAGTCTCGCTAGTGTAGGGATTACAGGCATGCACCACCATGCCCAGTTTTGGTGGCTGGCACTGCACACCCAGAATTCTGGGGTCCGCATAGCATGTGGTGCCTACAATCAAACCTAGGTCCTTGCACTTGCCAAGCAGGCACTTAGACCACTGAGCTATCTCCCAGACCTATATTTCAAAATGTTAAACCTTCCCAGAATACCTAGGGGAAAACTCAGCTGGTCTATGACATATATTTCAATACTGTTAATATTTGTTAACAGATTATTCCTCAGCATTCAAAAGAATTAGTTTTCATTATCTATTATCAAAAAATTGGCACCGTGGTAATATTCCCTTTTTAAATTTGGAGGGAGTGTTCCATGTTCAGTTCTCCAGAAGAATTTATATGCTTTTGCTCTGTAACAATGTATTATAACTTTTTAAATTATTTTGTCTATTCTGCTCTGTTTTATATTTTGCCTTTTTTTATATGAAGGTGTGATATGGTTTATATTGAATTGCCCCCCAAAAAAAGCTTCATGCAGTAATGGGACAGGGACTTCTAGAGCATTGGTTCTCAGCCTTTCTAATGCCGTGACCCCTCAATACAGTTCCTCATGTTGTGGTGACCCCAAACCAAAAAATAATTTTGGTGGCTACTTCAAAACTGTAATTTTGCTATAGTTATGATTTGGAATGGCGTTAGGCGACCCCTGTGTTTTGGGCGTTTGACCCCCGCCCGGGTCGCGACCCACAGGTTGAGAATCATTATTCTAGAGTTTGAGGTTAACTTATGATCCACTGGGATTATAGGTTTTTGTAATGCTAGGATTATGAACGTGAGCACTACACCCAGCCTGAAGTGAATAGCCTGCATGCAATTTAAGGAAAACAGACCTTCTCTCTGTAGCCATTGTCTCTGCTACTCTTCCATTCGCTCTTCCTCTTTGACACCACCATGAGCTGCTGCTCTCTGCCATGTGCCACTCTGCCTTGGAGCCAGCCAAGTGTGGACTGAAACCTCCAGTGACTGTGAACTAAAACAACATTTTCTTCCTTCATTTTGAGTGTCGGATATTTGTCCCAGCAAGAAGAGAAGAGTAACTGAGACTAGGTATAATTGATTTAAAATATTGATCACATTTCTTAGAAGATTCTGTTTCTGTTTTATTTATTTGGTTTTGTTAGCTTTTGTATAAACTTATTCATTACAAGTACCTTTTGACATAGTGATGCAGGCAGAAAAAAACTGATCTGGAGTGCATGACCTCCAAAAGGGAACCTCTGAATGATACAGGGAAAACCAATCCCCAACCTGAAAAGTACCTGGGATGAGTTCGTGTTCTCTAAAACCAAAGGATGAATTTTAGGAACAAATGGAGGTAATGAACAGAACATATTTATTGAGGGAAAGAAAGCTCCTGTCTGAGAGAGACACAGGAGGTGGATCACAAGTGGGTGTCCCCCCGAAGCTGTCTCTTCCAGGGACTTTCATAGAGAAGATTTCGGAACTTGATGAGGTGGGACAAAGACTATGGTCAACCAATGAGATTACAAGCACCATTGCTCAGGTAAAATTGCTTAAAATCAGGATCCAATGGGAAGGCAAGTCACATAGCAAGCTGGCAAGAACACCACCTATTGAGCTTGAGATCCTGACACTTTCCAAGGTCTTTTAAGGTGATTGATATTTCTTTAGCCTATCAATGCTTGATGCCCACCCTTAAGGAAGTATGTAGCTGCTTCTGTTTACTCTTGTCTTGAGATCTGGCCCTTGGGGGAGGAGTGTCTGTCTCCAGTTGCAAAGTCACCTTGTCTTCCATGTCGTCCTTGAAGGTCTGGCCTTGACTTGACTTCCTATAATATTTCTATCTAATTCAGCTGCCTACAACAATAGGACTGCCCGTTGTTCTCTGTATTTTTTTCTGTATATGTAGATATATTTCCTTCTCTCCCTTTTCACCTTGATTTTACAAGAATATCAATTTTCACTCGATTAGCACTTTTTTCAACCTTTGAATCAATCTGATTAATTATTTTGGATTCACACACAAAAAACGCTTAAAATTGTCAAGAAAGGAAAAGATTTTCTTGATAATCCATTCTTTTCATATTAAACTTCTCACTATTAGAGTATATTTGTCATTGTTCTGTGCTCAGTACCATGGAGAGTAGGCATTGCTTTATTTTGTAAAATACTTTTTTATGTATTTCTCACAGTCAATCATACCATAATGGTTCATTTTAAAAGCATTTGGTCTTAGGTTTTTATTGACAGGAGCTCTTTTTTGAGATGTGACCTTTAACTTTTTTTAGGGTCTCTTTATAGTGTACTTTTTAAAATTTTTAAATGTGGTATTTAATATTAGCCTCTAAAACTACCTGACCACTGGTATACAAAAATGAAAGAATATTTTTACAATTCAAACACTTAATACATTGTTTTGCTCTAAAATTCTTTTAGCAGCTTTCAAAATAGAGAATGTTGTGGTTTGTGTGTAGGTTATACACACACACACACACACACACACACACACACACACCTCCGTGGAATAATGGGGCAGCTTCTGGAGTTTGTGATTGATTCTTGATCTCATGCTGAGATTCCAGATGTGAGTGCTACACTGTGGCCCTGGGCTGGGCAATCTGCATTACAATGTAAGGAGGGGAGAGTCACCTGTCAGCTGCAGAGCTGCTGCCCCTCCCTTTGCTCTCTGCTCTTTGCCACTGCCTTGAAGGGCTTCTCTATGCCATGTGCAACCCTGCCCTGGAGCCAGATGAGTATGATTTTTTTTTTTTTTTTTTTTTTTTTTTTGTGGGACCGGGGTTTGAATTCACGACCTTGCACTTGCCAAGCAGGCACTTGTGCCACGGAGCCATCTCCCCAGCCCATAGATGAGTATGATTTTAGGCTTGCAGAAACCTCTACTAACTATGAGCTACATAAACATTTCCTTTCTTAATTTAGGGTGTTGGGTATTTTGTCCCAATAATGAGAGAATAATAGCTGAGACAGAGACCATATAAAGTAGATGAGTGGACTCAAAGCAATCCCTTTCCAGAAAGCTTCCTCCTTTCTGTGAAGACCTCAAGAGACTGTCATTTCTTTGTCTTTCACATACACTTCATTCACAGAGTTTTCCATGACCCTAAAAATCTCAGAGCCTTTTCATAGTCTGAAGGTTCCTTGCAGGATTGTACTGCTGAGATAGCATAGAGACTAAGACAACCTTAACTAATGAGGCGTATTTTGTACTTTCAGTAAGTCCCTGAGCAAGCTGACACCAATATCTGTAGAACCAGAGGAAAACTATATCACACAGCCCCTTGACTTAGGCTCTTTTCAGTCTCTTCTGTTCTGGCAATGCCAAACCTCCCCTGATACCAGGTAAACTTGATTCTGATAAGGATAATACCTTATATCTTTGTTATCTGTATAATCTCTTCTCTGGAAACAATATGAAAATTTACAGTTCTTTGCACATGGCAGTTCCTAAATAAGTATGTGTTGCATAAATGTACTGATGGAAACAAGTTTAAGATTATATTGAGTCTTTGAACCACCAGGTCAGACGTAAGTTTTCTTTATAGCCCAGGAAATATTGCTATATCTGTTTCTCAGTTTTCACTTCCACTTTACAAAAATAAATTTTAATAATCTTGATTATTCTAAGCCAAGAGATGACAATTAACTTCCTTTTCAGGGTTCAGAAAAGGAGAGAAAGACAGAGACAGAAAGACTGAGGAGAGGAATTCAAAGAGGATAATGTCCCCTTTGCATCAAAAAGCTTTTAAGCAATTAGTGCTACAGGACATTTAAATTGGATTCTCATGTTTCCCTTATGAGATTAAATAGCCCAGCAGACTGAAGTGCTGGCCCTGCCCCCAGGGCATGAGGAGAGGGCAACTGAGACTGGACATGGTGGTAAACACCTGTAATCCCAGCACTTGGGAAGCTAAAAACAGGAGGATCACTGTAAGTCTGATCTGTGTAGTGAGACCCTGTAGACTCCATAGACCCTGCAGAAAAAAAAAAAAAAAAAAAAAAGAAAAAAGAAAAGAAATATTTAATAAAAATTAAAGTGTGTTTTTTTCCTGAAAAGTCAAAAGAAAAGAAGCTATAAGACAGAAGTTTTCCACATTTTAAAGGCTTCGATATAAAGTTCAGGCTCATTTAGGAAGGGATGTCTATATTTCCTACTCTATTCATTATAAATGAATTTAGATGCAAATGAAGAAAATATGATTCATAGAAATATAAACAAATGTTTTTCTTTTTTTGCACAGACAAGAAGCCCAGGGGAGGATGGTAGCCAGCATTCATTTGTGCCTTAGTGATATTATTACAAAGCCAAAAATGTTTGTGCTTTCTTCCAGTGTCTTTGCTAGGATGCCTTTCTCTCCATCACCCGCAGCTCATGATCTGTAGACAGCTCCTGAATCTGTAGAGAGGACAGGTATAAGTGGAACAAGGTGAGTGGGAAAGATGTGAAGGGGCATTGCCCTGGGACCGGCCTTCTCCTCGGGTATGCAGGAAAGCCTCATTCAGCCAACGTGAGCTGACAGCTCATTGGCCAGTAGCACCACTGCGCAGACAGAACGGGTTGTCTACAGGTGTTGTGAAGAAAAAATCATAATGTGCACCATCCTCGTATTTCTAAAGCCACATCTTCACCTAGGTTTATGTTTTCATGACAAGAAGAACAGTCACTTTTCCTTTAATCTCAATGTAAATTTCATGCTCTTTTTCCCTTGATCTGGCCATGAGCAAAAGAAAGATTGTTTTTCCTCCCTGAGAATCTCTGTTACTATGTTTTGCTATTGAACTCATCCAAAGTTACATTCTAGGGCCCAGGGCACAGTGGCTCAGTGGTACAGTGCCTGCTAAGAAATTATGAAGTCGTCAGTTTAATTACTGCTATTCTCTCCTCAAAAGGAGGCATGTTGTAATTTACAAGAAATATGTAACATAGTTGAATCAATAACACACCTTTAAAATTTCCAAAATGTTAAGTGTAATGCATGAAATTTATCAAACCATGCGAGGTATTTATCAGTTTAGAATTTATGACACCAAGACATCAGCACCAAGTGAATTTGATTCTTCATGAATTAGATTTTAACACAAGTTCCAAAAAAGTTTTAAAGCAAAGTTTTCTCCTTATGTATATTCAGAAAAAAAAAAAAAAACTGAACATGAATATCCTCATTTCTATTATGAAAACTCAGGAAAACAGATGGTTTGTTAAGCAAATTATATATTCTCTTTCCAGATTCTTTGGACAATGAAGTGTGATTCAAATTTAGGATCCTAGATAGTTTCATTTATTATATCTATAACTGTCATAGAGAAGTATTTCTGGAAGATACAGTGCTCATAAACTTATAGCACAGAGTGTCTTATAAAAGCATTTCTTGTGTTCTTAACTATTTATTTTTAAAATTATACAATAAATACATGTATATGTTGCATCTGTATGCTGAGGGAAAATCCTTAAGGTAGAAGGATATCTACTGAATCTAGAAGATTGTTACCAGTAATGTTTCGTGAAGAGCAGAATTAAAATTATTTTGTGTGAAAAAATATAGCTGTTGCATGCTGCACATTTTGCCATAGTTGTACTTTATTTTCATCAAAATTTTTATTACATTATATTACAAACATTTGAAGATCAGTCTTCCCCATCAGCTATGAATTATACAAGGGTCCAAGAATCTCACTTTTTATTTCTTTAGCTTTGTTTTCTACAACCATAGTGTGGAAGTAAGTAGGTGCTTATGGCTTTACAGAATGAATTATTGAATAAATGGGCTTGATTTTGAACTTTCTGATTCAGATCAGTGTCCATCTATTTCTTCAGATGCTCTGACCAAGATCTGATAATCTATGTGTTTTCTTATGTTTGTGTCACCACATTAGAGGTGCTGATGTATTTTTAAAGAGCAAAATACTAAATAATTCAGTATTCTTCAAGTGCCCTGATAATTAAATGACTTCATATTTCTAATATGGCCTTCGGTCTTATGATTGCAAAGTTGAAAAGCCAAGGCTGGATATTGATTCACCATCACTGCGGAATCTCATGAAAAGCTGCTCTAGTGCAGTGCCACAAATGCCGTTAGTGACCTGGAGCATCATTATTTTAATTTACTACTCAGAAGCAAAACAGAATTGTGTCAGCATTTCTTAAAATTAGATTTTAAAAATATGAAGCTATATCAGGTCTTGATTTGATTCACAAGATGTTCAATTTGCCTATTGTTCTTTCCCAATCTAGCCAATAAGGCAAAGCGTCTGAGTCAGAACCAAAGGGTTCTGTGACTCAGCACAGCAAACAGCAAAGGTGTGACCATTCGACAGTGGTTTCTCTTGCCTTTGAGTCCCAAGAGGAGAAACTGGGGAGCCTAGGTGGACACTGTCCACTCAGAGTCTTTACATCCCAGATGAGGAACATTGAGAGTAGGCAATCTGCTATTCTTATAGATTGAAGAAAGAAAGTATGACCTTTGTCTGGGATAAGGCAATATGTTCTATCATCTTTCAACATTATTAACTTCATTAAAAAAGAAAAACCTGAAAAAAAAAAAAAAAAGCCCCAATAATCAGGCCTTTGCAATCTTGAAGTACCTAGCAAAACAAGTGGCTTTACAAAAGACTCTTCTCCCAAAAAATTAAATTTAAAAGAACTATTATTATTTAAGTTGAAATCATGAAGCACAATTTTCAACTGTCTACATTTCCACCACTGTTTTCCCCGTGGTGGGTAATTTTACATTCAGTAGGGAACATAGAACCCATTTTCATGTATGCCAATATTGGGTCCCACTTCTTTTTTTTTTGGGGGGGGGGACTTGGGGGGAACGGGGACTGAACTCAGGTCTTTGTGCTTGCCAGGAAAGCACTTCTTCTACTGAGCTATCACCCCAGGTCCCTGGGTCCCACTTCTTTAACCATACTTTCCATGATGGGACCAAGGAGTGGGTGAATGAAATAGAAATGTGTCTTTCTAGACAGAGTTGGGGACAGAGGACTTTGTACCCCAGGATAAGAACTCCAGACTTACCAAAAAAAAGTGGTAGGTATAAAGTAGCTTAAAGCAAGCGAATGAAATGGTTTGATTTGCATTTGAAATAAATGGCCTTGAGTAGGCAAAAATAGAAACAAGAAGGCTAATTACAGACAAATGAAAGATTGTGGACCCCCAAGATAGAAGTTATAGTGCAGATAAGAATAGACAGGAAATATTTAAAATGTGTTTTAAGTGTTATAGGTTCCCGAATTTAAAGACTACTTGAATGAATGAATGAATGTACAAGAATTTTTTAAATTGCCCAGGTTTCTGTCTTGCACAACCAAGTGATGATAAGAAAGTAGAAAGCACGGAACAGAGAACAAATGTGAGAGTGAAAGTGTGCGGTTCTCTGGTGGCTGTCTGGAGTCTGGGACATTCAATACATCTAATAGTGATGAAAATGCAGACCTGCTGCTCTGGAGATGAGACAGGCTTGTGCCGTAGAGTTAAATAGTAATTGAAATCATAAAAGGGAACAGAATTCTCTGTACAGTATATGGATAATAAGGGGGTTGGAAAAGATTCAGAATCCTTAGAAACAACTACTTTGTTTTCACAGTACTGAAGACTGGAGGTAGAACTTCCACACTAACCCATGTCTCCAGTGTTTGCTTTATATTTTTATTTTCAAGACCAACAGCTATAGCTGCTAACTCCCCAATTTAAGTATTATGATTTGTGATAGAGGAAAGAATCTACCGTCAACCTGCCTAGAAAGGAGAGTGGGTGATAGAAGAATAAATATTCCGGCCTCACAATTCTTGTTCATTCAACAAATTCTAGTGACTTCCAAAGCCAAGTCCAACCTTGTCACCAAAAGGAAGGTTTGTAGCTGGGCGTGATAGTGCATGCCTGTAATCCTAGACACTGGGAGGCTGAAGCAGGAGGATGGGTGTGAGTTTGAAACCAGCCTGGGCTACAAAAGTGAGCTCAAGGCCAGGCTGAACTGCATAGCGAGATCCTGTCTCAAAGAGAGAAAAAGTAGAAAATAAATAAAAATAAAAACAAAATGGAGGGCTTGTGTAGGTCCAAAGGGTCAATCTCTTAGGATAGAGGCAGAAGGAAAATGGCAGAAAGTGTACACAGAGGGTCAGAGAGATGTTAGCCAGCCCAGGAAGCTGAAGGGTAGAGAAAAGAGATTTTTTTCATTGAAATAGGAGAGAAAAGAGTAGGTGTGTATAGCATTTAAAAGGAAATTAAGAGTCTTTCTATTTAATGAGTATTTTTCCTTTAGTCTCCTTAGAATAAAGTCATTGTATGAGAATGAAGAACACAGCTGGTACAAATAAGGCTGAATGAGTTGGAGTTTTGAGGAAAGAAGACATTTGGAATAGTTCTTAAAGAGAAACATAAAGGAAACTAACCAGATAAATCAAAGTAAGACTTCTGGCTTGGGGAGTGGACAAATTTAAGGGAAAAGAACCCAGATACAGAGTGTAACTCATCTTCAATAGATTTTCCTCCCCTGTTTTTCAGTAAAGGGATGCTCTTCCCCTACTTGCACATGTTCCTGAGAGACTGACTACTTGACAAAGCAAATTTTATGGGTCAGGGAACCAGAAGACACTGTAAGTATAGGAACTAAAAAGCAACTTGCAATTTCCTAGTTTACATTTCTTTATCAGCCGTAAAATAGAACTGGGTACTCGTTCCCATAATAGTGAATACCAGACAACCCAAATTAAGCTTCCTCAGCATGGCTTGTGCTGTCATTTCTCTACCGAGAGCGATCTCCAACTTCCTCCTAGCTAAGATGGTGTCTTTTTCCAGATTCAGCTGCAGACTTCCTTCTGTCATGAGCTCTTCTCCATCTTCCCAGTATCCGTCAATTTATACTATATCTAAAAGGTTACTCCTAATAAAATCCAATACTTACAGATGTGGCAATTCTGGACATTCTGTTTACAAATGAGCACATTGTGATACTTTTTTACCAGAAAAAGAAAGAGAAGCTAAATCATTGTAACTGGAATGAAGTAGAGCTTTGTAGAGTAGGATTTCTGAGGTTCTCTAACTCAGCCTGTGAATACATTTTAGCTTTGACCTATATATTTTGTTATTATAAGCAAAGCTAAAAGCACTGGTTCAGTGTATCAAATACTGTCTTGGTTCTAAGAAGTCAAAATCATCCAGAATTATCTCATGAGAATAATAGGAATATTTACAAAATATCAACTGGATTATGATACATAGTGAGTTAATGAATTTCTTGAGTTGCCTCATAATTTAAGTTGTTAAATCATCTCTCATACTTTTCATCTGAGCTCCAAAATGTACTAGTAGAATAATAAAAAAGGAAAGACAACTGTTATTTCCAAAGAGATTTGCTTTGCAGGGTACACTCAAACAACTGGACAACAGTATCGGGTGCTTTGTTTGGTGCCAAAGTGAAATCACATGATCTCTTGAGAAACAGGTTTTGAGCTTCTGTAACTAACTGCTATCAGAGCTTTTAGGTCTGTTTGATAATTTTTATGCACCATTGTATTATACAGCACTTCAAGATCTACACAAGGTCTTGAGTTCAATCCCTGGTACCACCAAAAATAAATAAATTCATTTTAATCATTCTTTATTGGAATAGTAATAAGAATTTGCTGAGATAAAGTAGAAAAATAATTTATGAAATACCATTATAGACAAAGAATCATAATCCCTGAAATCACTCATATTTCATCTGAGTCTTATTAAATGTTATTATTACTTTCTACTTTATGTTTAATTGAATTCTACATGTGGCCTCTCTTCTCTATCAGGTATAAAATCCTTGTGCACAAGTTCTTATTCAGCATTAGGTATCTTGTTGGAATAGCACAAGATTGGCATTCATAAGCATTTTGATCACTATTGGATAGAGGGATGATGAATGGGTGGATGAACAAATAGCTCAGTCAGTCAATCTACTGATGGATCAGTAGATAAATGCGTACAAAAAACTTAAAGCTGAGCATGGGTGTATCCCTATAATCCCTGCTCATAAGTAGAGCAAGACAGGAAGATTATAAACTGAAGGATATTTTGGAAAACTTAATGAGACCCTATATTAAGAAAAAGAAGTATTTTAAGGGCTGGAGATAAAGCTCAATGTGAATTTCCTTAGTTTTACCCTCAGTGAAACACACACACACACACACACACACACACACACACACACACACAATTAAAGTGTCTATTAAGCAATATGAAAAAACCTCTTGCTGTTTTATCAACCACAAGCCACATTTGAAGCATGCTAGTGGCAGTTATGTTATCAGAAATATCAGATGAAAACATACCTGCATCTTTAATGCTTAGATCATAAATTAGTAAGAAATAGTGCAAACTCCCTGAAACATAAAACTACACAGCATAAACTCATTTTTTTATTTTGAAAATGAGGCTCAATTTTTTGTTTTACTGATGGTTTAACTCACAAAAACTTTTACTGAATGCTCAGCATACACACTCCCTAAAAGGAGAAGCTAAGAATGTAGTATATCTATCCAATGACACACTACTTGGCAACATAGGAAAGTATTGACATGTACTAAAAAAGAACCTTAGCAACACAGTATTGTAAGAAAGGAGCAGCAGTTAAGTTCCACATAATATATAATTCCACTAATATGCAATGTCTAAAACAGACATATCTAATGTACAGAATAGATTAGCAGTTGCCAAAGCTTGAGAGACTAGAGAGTGAGTAACTGCAAATAGTTTTGGGGTTTCTTTTTTGGAGAAATGAGATACATTAAAATTAGGCTATGGTAATTTTTATGTAATTCTGCTAATGTATGATAAGGAATTAAATCATATATTTATATTTTAAATGACTGAATGCTATATTGTAGTAAGCTCTTATTAAAAAGTAAAGATTAGGTTACTTTTTCAAAATTACACAGATAGGCAACAAACCCAGAGCTACAATCCAAACTGTACTAGTTTTTCAGACTAGCACAATCTTTTTCATTCATTTGCTATTGTCTCATACATAAAACTTCTGCCTTTTTAATCCTTGTTTTACAGAAATGTATGACACTTGACTGTCATTATTTAGTTCTGTTTTCTTCCTCCTATTTTTCAATTTCAAGAGTGTCTATCCAGTCCTTATCAAACTATTAAGTCAACTACATTTTAACGTCCACAGCTCTGCTTTATTTCTTCTTTGGCTGCTCCCCAGGATGACTTCTCTCTGTTTTGGTATATTTTTCCCCTGAAGGGACATGTAGGTCTCAGTTGACAGAACTTGCTGGGCCAGGCTGAGGGGAAGATGGCTATAGCAGCATATGTGCAGCGGGAGGGAAGCCACTGAACCAAAGAATGATTTTGTCACGGGACTCTTAATGCACTTACAGCAATGAGAGATGGCAAAGCTTGTTTAACTTGATACTCTTACCAGGGAGATTGACTTGCAGCCAGCGTGTGAGAAATGCCATTTTCCAGATGACTTCTCCTGTTGCAAGGCCTGGCTCCGGCTGCCTGCAAAGTGCTGGATCCTCTCCATGTTTGGGTGTCTGTGACACTTGTCTTTCTCCTTTTGGCTGGATTTTTCCACTTCCCTTTTTTCAATTTTATGTTTCCTATGATAGGAAAATTAATTATTCGCCATTGAGTTTCATGTTTATAAAGTGTGTATGTAGCTATTGGGACAGTGCCATCTGAGTTGAGAGAACGCTACAGGTAAATGGCAGGTCACACTATGAAAGGAAATCACGAGGCGAAGGATCTCTCTCTCTCTCTCTGCAGGGTATCACTAGATTATCTTAGTCCTATTTTAGAAATAAAACAGGCTTCTCCTTCTCCATCACTGCCAGTCTCTAAAAATGCGATTAAATGTTATTAACAGATGGATTCTTCTTTGTTTCAAAATGAAGACATCAAATGCTGTTTTCATTGCTTCAATTTGTAAGTTAGATTTTTTTTCCATTGTTAAAACTACACTCTGGTGACTTTACGCAGTTTTTTTTTTTTCCTCCTATCTAAAGTTATTGTTCACTTTTCATTAATCTCAAATTACTTGAAGTTGTGAAACATTTGTAAAAATATATATATTCGAATTGTGTGGTAGATTCACTGATGGTCAACTTGTGACACCAAACTCAATTGTCAGCAGGGTTCCGGTGGAAGGCCAACCTCCGCATTGTTGCCAGCAGCATAACAGAAGATCTGGAGAGGAAGGGAGATGTACCACGTTGATCTTCCTGGAGAAGCTCATCACAATGACGATCCTGATAAAAACTCAACTGTTCTTATCATCAGAGGAGCTTGGGACTTCACAATCGCTGAGGGAGCTGTGGTTCTTTTGGGAGGAGTTTGAACGTTGCTTCCTAGCTCTGGGCCAATCCCTCAGCCTGCTGGTCCCGACCCTTCATTCCACGGGCACAGAGTTTCTAGTTTCCACCACTGACCTTTGGGCTTTCCCAGACTCTTGATACAGACTTGCATAAGACATTGCCATGACTAATAGAGTTAAAAAAAAAATGTCTGGGCTGGCAAGATAGCTCAGCAGTCTAAAGCACTTGCTTAGGAAAGTTTAGACAACCACAGAGAACATGGTTCAATCCCTGACACCACATGCTATGCTAGCCTCACCCCCAGGGCAGGCTGAGCTGGCCATAAATAAAAAAATAAGTTAAAAAAAATGACATTGCCATCAGCTCTAGGTCTTCAGCTTGTCCTACTCAGAATATCACCAGGGGATCCAGGCCCTCAGTTGGGTTCATTAGATCTCTAGTGTGTAGTCAGATCTCCCATACTCTTTTTTCATTCGACTCTTTGGGTGAATATTATAAAGTAACCCTATTAGTTATGTGTCTGTATTATATCTTTTCCCTTGTAAACCCTGACTAGAACACAATGGTGAGTTCAACATGATCCAAATTTACATATAGTACCAATTATATTGTAGGACTTACTCAGATTGCAGGGTGGTGATGGACAGGCAGCTTTATAAGCGAAAGTCAGATTGTGGATAGTCCAGGGAAAAGAAAGTCGTTCCCTAGGTGTAGACAGAGGTGCAGACTTTCGCTGACACTCATGATTTACATCAAAGGGACATATCGAATGCAGCTGCCATCTGTTGCCTGCCCCACGTTCATCCTCTCTCTTCTTTTTTCTCTCAACAGAAGCATAATTATCAAAATGTGCCTAATCACAAACATTGAATTACAGTTCGTCTCACCAATCATGGTTTAATTCTCCCTTTTGTTTCCCTTTTACTCAAGTGATAATGTGTTACAGTGATATGTAGAAAAGGAGAAGCCATTAATAATATTAAGCATATGGCCATTTACGCAGCTAAGAATTATTGGGCACCTCAGTGTACTAACCGCTGTACTAGCCACTGTACTAATGACTGAAATACTGAGTTAGAAGTCAGGGTTCCTACCAGCAATGTCCACAGATGAAAAGAAACCTCCTGTGACCATAGAAATTACACAACACTGTGACTGAGTGCTATCATTATGGTTTGGGGACAAAGAAGAAAGTTTCAAAATTCAGTGGGGCATGTCTGTGAAAGATTTTGATAGCAGAACACTTAAACTAAATCTTAAAGGACTAACTGGAATTTTCTAGATGAGAATATAAGGACTTTTGCCATCAGGGACTGGCTATGGAAGGATTGTAAGGCACTTGAGACCGGGAGTACAATAATTATTTTATGATAGGTGTAATTGGTGTGAAGGGTCTTTATGATGAGGAAACAGCTGACAAAGGATAAGACCTTCAGGCTTCACTGAAAAGTTTAATTCCTAAAGTGTCAGGAAGATCTTTGTGAATTTCAGGAATAGCCATTCAGATGGCATAGCATAGGAAGGTCACAGGCTGAATTTTAAGGGCCTGGAACTGAAATAAGCAATTAAGCATGAGGTTTGAGGACTCTAGTCCTGGAAAAAAAATTTTCAGCACACCCGTGGAGAGGAGGCCTGAGGAGGATTTATTAGAGCTAAATATAGGGCTCACTCAAGAGCAGAGTGTGGGTGCTCAAGGAAATGTGGCACAAGACCCTTGAAACTTAGAAACCCTTAATCTGTTTTGGGAGATGAAAATCTGCACATGTCCTCAACGTGAAAATCGTATGCTTTTCAAGAATGAGGCTTTGCAGCCAGTGTGAAAAGTATAGCATAAGAGTGAAAATCAAGGATAAAGCCCTAAGTACCAATGACACTGAGAAAGACGCTCTAAAAGAAGGGCCCCCAAAAGAGGAAAATAAACAGCCACGGAAGAGAGAATTTTTCAAGGGAATACATTGTCATTTATTGCAAATGTGAAATTCTGTACCATTTTGAATAGTTTTTTAATATTATGGTAGTGTCTTTAAAAATAAATTTCAAATGTAGTAAGATAAATATAAATATAAAATCTATAGTTTTATAAATTCCATCCCCAAAATTATGCACTGCATCTCCTTATAAATAAAGTCCATGGACTTGAGGTATAGCTCAATGGCACAGCACCTGCCTGACAAGCATGAGTTCCTGAGTTCAATTCCTGGTACCAAAAATAAATAGCCCATAGGCCACCTTGGGCCCCTGGCCCACACAGGCATGTGCCATGCTCCTTGGGAACAGCCTGCAGCCTGTCATCCTAGCCCCCTGAAGCCCAAAGAAGAGCTTGGTGTGGGCTCCTGCATGAGTCCTGGCAGCCAGGATAGAGGCTCAGGAGGAAGAGAGTGAAAAGAGGAAAACAGATCCTTTCTGCAGCTGAAGGTATGATTGCCTTTGGATGCTAATGTTTCTGGAAGTACCTTAAATACCCAGGGACTTTCAAGCCCTGCTGCTAATTATCTTCAGTCTTCTTCTGATCACTTTAGAACTGGGACTGCCAGGTAAAAGTTACTTTTCTGATAAGAAGATGTGACTGTCATCTGCCTAGCTCAGGGACCTGGATGCACTGGAGCACATGTGCCACCGTGTCTATCTGATGCCACTCCCGAGTAGGGCTCCATTCTGGTGTCAAACATTGGCAATGTGAAGAATGACTTCCTAATTAAAACCACTGCTAAACAGGGCAACATACGGCTTTTAAACTTCTATTGAAATAATATAGTTTAAAACGTCTCTTGAAAACACAAAATACCTGCATTTATTCTGAAACAGTTTCTGTTGTCATTAAGAATCAATGAGCCGGGCGTGGTGGCGCACGCCTGTAATCCCAGCACTCGGGAGGCTGAGGCAGGAGGATCGGTGTGAGTTCGAGACCAGCCTGGGCTA
>PVJA010006580.1:0-47636 GCA_004027025.1 Myocastor coypus | reverse complement strand
CAAAAGTTCTGAAACAAGAAAAAAAAGAATCAATGAAAATATATCGGAAGTCTATTCTTGCCACCCCTTATTAAAAATAATGGAGCCCAGGAGATTGAATCAACAGCAATTTCTTTTTTCACACTTCTGGAGCATGAGAGACCAGGGTTATGGTGCTGGCAGGAGTGGATCAGTTTCTTCTGAGGATGCTCCCCTTGGTTTCTCATGGCCTTTGTCCTTAAGTGTATTATGGGTGTTCCTTTGCACATCCAACTTCCTGCTTAGAAGACACCACTTCGATTGGATTAGAGCCACCCTAAGGCCTCAGTTTGCTGGAGTGATCTCAGCTCAACTCTCTCTGAGCCAGGCACATTCTGTGATATTTGGGCTGGAGGCTTGGTATGGTTTATGTCTAGTTGTCTCCCCAAAGCCTCATGCAATCATGGGCAGGGACTTCTAGAGTTTGAGACTTGAATGATGATCCACTGGGATTATGTCTTTTACTACTGTTGGGATTATGGTCTGAGTACTGCTGAGACTATGGGTGTGGACTGAGACGATAGGCTAAAGCAGAGAGCCTGATGTAATTTAAAAAGAGAGACAGAGAGACAGACTAGCACTGTTGCTCTCTGTTCCCTGGTTGGTCAGACCTCTGTCGTGGTTGTTGCTGTTCCACAACCATGAACTGGATGCTCTCTGCCTTGTTCCATTCAGCCTTGGGCCAGCCGAATATGGACTAAAACCTCCACAAACTGTGAGCTAAATAAACCTTTCCTTCCTTCATTTTGAGTGTCGTGTATTTGTCCCAGCAACAAGTAAAAAGTAACTAAGACAAGGCTGCAACATGTGAATTTGCAGATAGGCATAATTCAGGTCATGATATTTTATTTGATTTCTAACCATTCTATTTTAGTCCATGCTGTTAATAGGTGACCCAAGAATATCCAAACCATCATCAAAGTCATAACCAAAGAATTCATGTCAAAGTAGGATCCTCCAAGTTGCATGATCAAAAGTCTAAATTTTTCTTCTGCAAACACCCTTCTGACATTTCAGGTACTGGCTGGCTTTATGGTACTGCTCATGAAAGCCAAGTTGGTGATGCACTGTGGAAGGCTCACGGCACAACCTTACTCATGCGATGTGTCCACTAAATCTTATCAGAACTTTCATAGCCATAAAACATTCCTGACATTTCTCCCGTCACTTTTATTAATCGCTGTACTAGACTCTCTCATTGCTTGGACTGTGAAGTATAACTGTAAATTTTGGAGAAACACAAAACGTTTGTGGGTTCCAAAGTCTCAATACTGTTTAAAATATAAGCCTATAAACATGGAAAGGAAACAAAAATAAATAGTCCATAAACAACATATATTAGCCTGACAAATTTTTTCACGTGCTCACCAGCCATTCTGTTCCTACAATCAACACTTTAATCAATTATCCATGCATCTAACCCTTTTTGTGTGTCTAGAACCAGTCTGAATTTCTTCTGGATCATTCACTCATTGTGACTTAGCCTGGATTACCTGAGCAATGTGATTTTACTGCTTAAACTCAATACCAAACCAAATCTTCCAGGATCAAATCAGACTTCATCCTAATTTATATGTGTGTGTCTCAAGAACTCCACATATGCAGTATTATGCTTGCTACAATCCCAGAGTTTATTTCATACACTATCAATTAAAAAGATGTTCATAATTAATTTCAAAGACTTCAAATACAACTTATATATAATGTCATTAAGGTTAAGATGGTTCCCTAGATTTCCTATCATAAATTCTTCACTCAATATGTTACAGTGATAAGTTTCTTGGCTCTGCATTCCAAATTCTCCCCTTTTGTCTGTTCTGACAAGATAGCTATGAGCCCTTTAAATATTTTCCATTATTAGAATATCAAGGTCGAATTTTACCCATAAAGTGCGCTTAAAAGACAAGTGAAGGGAAGGTTTTGTGCGATGGCCTTGTTGTGCGGGCAAGACAGAATCCTGCAGCGCATGCTCAGTGTCTGGTTCCCATAACAGGCACAGGTAGCTGCCCCAGGACCAGGCCCCACAGCATCACAGCTTCTCCAGTGCTGGGCTCTGGCTGTGCATGATGGCTCCCAGCGCCTTTTCTAATGCACACCTAAAACATTTTCCTGAGACTCAGGCCCTCAGAGATGGGGCTTCTGGAAGATGACTCCATCTTGGGGCCATTAACTTCATCTGGGGATTAATCCTCTGTATTGCACTGCACCTGTTCTGATTACCCTGATTTTCCTCTCCTGATGTGAACAAAACAGGAATTGTTTCATACTTACCTTTATTTAAAAAAACTAAACTAATAAATAAACTTAGATAAGAGTAACTCCATAAATTACAGATAAGATAACATTACAACTTTAAGAGAAACAGGTTGGCATGGGTATCTTTCCCAATAGGAACTTTACTGAGCACCTATCACATGATGGGTATTCTATGTTTCTCACTTTATTTCAAGCCTCACACTAGCCCAGAGAGAAGCATGAGTATTATCAATCCAGTCTTATCTATGAAGGAAATGAGACTTAGAGACATTCAATAGTGAATCAAAGACCAAGCACCTAGTAAGTAGCAAAGATTAGGCTCAAAGCCGGCTGTGTCTGATATGAAACTTCGCACATTTCTGCACATCACACAGTGTCGTATGGCTTTTAGTTCATACTCCCACCTTCCTCCCCCTCAGCTGCTTCTCTTCTTGTCATACTTCAGAAGAAATAGAAAACAAGAAACAGTTACCTCATATTCAATTACCATGAAAGCAGGCAAGGAAACGAACTTCCTGTGTATCTCCCCTCAATCCAAAAGCACTACTTTTTGCTACATAAAGGAATAAAGTTGAACTATGCCTTTAAATCTTTTCAATCTAAGCAGCCTACTTAAACTACAAAGACATTGTTGAATTTTAATAATGGGGACTGTATTTCCTTTAGTATGTTCAGTAATTTGGGGTTATATTTCAATAAATTGAGCATATTTTAAATACTAAGAAAAAAAAAACTATCAGTTACAAATGCTGTATCTCAAAGCAAACATGTCCTTCCGTCATGAAGAGAGCACAAAGACATTTTCAAGTGTAGAAAAGCTGGGAGAATCTGTTGCCCAATGAATGTATGCTCACAACAGACCCAATAACAGAAAGCAATTAAGAGGAAGAAGCAATATTACAAGAAGTAAAAACAAATACAGTATAATAGGCCATGTTTTTTTTCACTGGTTCTGTTTACATGTCCCCCAAAAGCATCATGCAGCCATAGTAGGGTATGCATTTTGGAGGTTGCTCAAAATAGTTCGTGACTGCTTTATGTTCCACTGCTGGGATTAAAGCTATGAGAGCCGCTTCCATCCTAGGCTGGGCAGCCTGCATACAATATAAAGACCTAAAGAGGCTTGTCCTCTCAGTCTCTGGCTTCTTTTGATGTCATCCACCCCTTTGAGCTATTGCTGTTCCACCCTGCCTTGGAGGCAACCAATTATGGACTGAAAACTACAAACTCTGAGAGAAACAAGTGCTTCCCCTTTTACCTTTGGTGTTGGGTATTTTGTCTCACCAACAAAACAAAAGTAACCAATACAGAATTTGGTAGCAGAAGTAAGGTCATTGCTGTAACTCTTCCTGACCATATGCTTCAGAAACCTTTGGGGATGGCTTCTGAGAAAAGTTTGGAAGGGTTCAGAGGTTCTGGAAAAACTTAGAACTGGAACATCTTAGGCTGTGCAATATGGAAAATTTGGGTCAAAGCTGAAAAGACCAGAAGACTGATAAGAATCCTGATAGTAAAGATCAGGCTTGCAGGGTCAACAAGATAGCTCAGTGGACTAAGCACCTGCTTTGGCAAGTGCAAGGAGCAGGATTCAATCTCTGGTCCTGCAGCACCAGCCCTGCCCTGGAGGTGCGCTGAGCTGGCAACCAAGTATGGTCATGATGGTGTGGTGCATGCCTATAATCCCAGTGCTAGGGAGACTGAAAACAGGAGGATTACTGTGAGTCTCAGCTGCATAGTGAGACCCTGTACCATATACATAAATGAGTGGGGGGAAAAGATCAGGCTTTGGAGACTTCTGCTAGGAAGAAAGACTGCACTGGCTGCTGGACTCCACACAATGTAAATTATGGCTTAGATGAAAGTTCTTTTGCATTTTATTTGTGTCCAAAGACTTTGCCTTAGACTAAGATTAAGGGCAAGAGGCTAATTAATTTTACAGATGAAACTTCAAAGCAATCTAATGTTAAAGTGGTAACATAGCTAATATGGTGGGCTTTTAGTCAGATTTATGTTGAGAATCAAGAGCAAAAAGCCAAGCAGAATTATTCAAGGTGTTGTGAGTTTCACCAGAAAAGAAGCTCCAGTAAATCTGTTGAGTGTAAACATAAAGCAGAGGAGACTTTGATTGTTCTTGCTTCTTGGAAAGAACAAGAGAATAAAATAGATGATCCTGAGGCCTCACAAGAAGCAGCCTCAAAATCACAGAAGTGAAAGACTGTTCTGAAGACAAAAGCCTCAGAAGTGGTTCCTCAGAAACTGTGCTCAGAGTGCTCAGTGATCTGGGGACTTCAGCCTCACAGCCAAGAGAGAAGGAGCCTTGGCTACTGCTCCTGCTGGCACCAGACCTTGGCATCATCTATGTAGAGCTGTCTTAGGTATATGCAGAATGGAAGGGTTATGGAGTCAGGAAGGCTTCTGTCCAGGTTTCAGAATGCCTGTGAGACCAGGCAATGTGACCCTGAGAGGGCAGTGTGTGAAGCTGTGAGGTAAAGTCAAGAGCTTCATGGAATGCACAGAACTTGCCCAAGAGAGAAGTCATGGGACCTACAACCACTGACAAGGCCATTTGGGAAAAGCCACACAGGCATTTCAGAGTTCACAACTTGCCACAGACTGCCAAGAATAGACATGGAAATGTGGAACTTAATGTTTGTCCTGATTGGATTTTGAACGTGCTTTATTCCCATTCCTTTCTATCCCCCTCTGTGTATTTTGGAAAGGTAATGTCTGTCTTTAGTCACTGAGTTTTGGGAGTGTTTAATTTTCTTTGCATTGGTGCAGAAGCTTTCAGCTGAGTTTGCCTTAAAGCTCACAGGAGACTTTTAATTTGTGCTTTTCAGTAATGCTAACATTTTTACAACTTTTGTAAATCTTAAAGATGTACTGAATGGTTTTTGTATAATGGAATGTGCATGGACCTCAGTAGGATCAGGGGCAAATGTTATTGTTTGTGTCTAGATGTCCCTCCAAACCCTCATGAAATTGTGGCAGGTGAGGTTTCAAAGGTTGCTCAATGTAGAGTTAGTGATTGATCCGTGGTCCAATGCTGAGATTAAGCGTTTGAGTGCTACACCTATCTACAATAAAGGGATAGGAAGAAGATTTTATATTCTCTGTCTCTCTCTGTGTCTCTCACTCTCTCTGTTACTGTTTTCCACCCCCCCCCTATGAATTATTGTCCTTTTGCCATCCTGTCTTAGATCCAGCTGATTATGTACTGAAATCTCCACAGACTGTCAACTAAGTACGACCTTCCCTTTAACCTGGAATATCAGGTACCTTGTCCTAGCTATGAGAGTTAAGTAAGCAACACACTTCCCTTCATGATCTTTTTGATCATGTTTGATACGTAAGTTGTAATACCATGTAATGTATGTGTGGTTCAAAGTATGCAAAGGAAATAAATTTTAACATTTAGAAGCATTTCTATACTTAAAGTAATAAAATGTCTTTTCCAGTAGATTTTTAACTGAAGTTACTTATCGTCATTATACATTGTTAATTTGATTTCTATATGCTTCACCTGTCAAATTCTTTTTTATTGCCTGGACGTTTTCTGCCATTACTTCTGTGAAAAGATTTTCTATATCATTTTCACTATTTCCCACTTTCACCTACTATGAATAATCCTATGTTATTCTTCCTTGCATCGTCTAGTAGCTGATAGATTGACTTTTCATGGTCCCTCGCTATTTTTAAGAAATCTTTCTCTTTATGATTGCTAACTGCGAACATGTGTGCTACCTCTGAAATTCTCTCATCACATTGCTTCTTTCTGCTGTGTATACATAAAGTAGAATTTTTGATCTGGTTGTGTTTAAATCTCTTTTATAAATTTCATATCTTTCCTGTGTCAGGCATTCACAGGTTCCATCATTTTCCTAAGATCCTCTATTTTTTTTAATGTGTATCCACTTAGATTTATCAACCATGTCATTCATTGTGGCTAGTATTTCTTTAGTTAACTGAGAAATAATCTCTAGTTTGACATTTTGTAGCATCTCATTCATATCCTTTGTTACTATGTCAGTTACTTCTCTCTTGTATCTGAGACAAAATACCTGGCTCCCAAAATTAAGGATGGAAAGGTTTATTGAACTCACAGTTTATAGAAGTTTCAGTCCATAATCAGTTGGCTCCAAGGCAGACTGGCACATAGCAGAGCACAAAAGTTCATGGCAGTAGAAAACAATAAAAAAGTAACAGCAAAAGGGAAGACTAATGGTGACAACCACAATAGAGAAAAAGTCTGCTCCCTTCTATTATGGCCATCTTCCCCAGGTTGGGTATAGCACTCACACTCATAGTCCTAGCAGCATTTACACCCATAATCCCAACAGGACTCACACTCATAATCTCACCTTTGCATCATGAATTAATCACAAGCTAACTCTAGAAGCCTGCCACAGTGACTACTGAGGCTTTGAGGGGACACCCAAATATAAACCATAACATTCTGCCTTTGGGCCCCCAAAGACTCATGAATATCCTTTTGTGCCAAAGGAATTGTAGTCCATCTGTAAGAGTTGTCAAAGTCCTAACAGTTTTAGCATTGTTGAAAAGTCCAAGTTCCAAGCCTCCTCCAATATACAAGGCCAACTCTTAGCTGTGAGCCCCCGTACAAATGAAAAAAGTTAAACATTTCCAACATTCTATGGCACAGAGGTACAAACAGGGGAATATAAACCATTGAGACAAACAGAGTCTCAAATTCCACAGGGTAAACATTAAGTCCTGTAGTTACATGTGGAACATCTGAAACAATCTGTGGCAAATTTTGAGAGGCAAATTGTACCTCTGTGGCTCTTCTGCTAGTTGTAACTCCTATGGCTTCTCTCTTGGGCTGGCTTTGCTTCCTCCTTGCAACTTTCCTCAGACAATCCACCACTTCCCTGAATGTTTCAGAACCTCTAGGGCTTCCACTGCTCCTTGGCTTCTCACTCTCTGCTTAACAAACTGCATTCCCTGGGGCATACTGCCTGTCCTCCCGGGCCTTCTGAAATCTAGGTGGAGCCTTCTAAACCTCAGAACTCTGGCATTTTGCATGCACCTAAAAGCAATACTACATGGATGATGCCAAGGTCTGTTGCCAATTGGAGCAGCAGTCAGGTTTTCTTCTCTCTTTGCTCTAGGAACTGAGTGCCTAAACCACTGATCACTATGACCCTGATTCTATGGGAAAAACTATGCTGCCAATATTCTGCAACCTGGTGTGACTGTTATCACCATTCTGGAGCATGGCATTCTGTGGCTTTCTCCTCAAAACCAAGTATTTCACTTTTGCAGTTTTGAGGCTGTGAAGGGTGGAGACTTTCTGCTTCCTGTGATGCCCTCATGCAATCTTTTCTATTATCCTGTTCCTTCTTTGCAACGGAGATCTTCTCAGCTCTATCTTTGCAATCCACAGCTTTATTGGTGCTTTCTTTCTGGCTAAGCTCACAACATTTTATATCATCCTGATGGATTCTCTGCTCTTGGTTCTCCACATAAATTTGACTAAAAGCCCCCAACAATAGCCATGTCACTGCCTCAACATTCGACCAACTTGAAATTGCTTCTGCAAGATTAACCACTCCACCACACTTAATCTCAGTCTCAGGCAAAGGCTCTGGACATGAGCATACTATAGGCAAGCTTTCTGATAAGCCATAACACACATTGTCTGAAGTTGAACAACCAATGCAGTCTTTCCCAGTAGAAATGTCCCCTGCCTGGTCTTTATAGGAAGGATCTCTAGCAGCCTTCTGGGATTCTGAGCTCTAAATAGAATCTTTTCCACAGAACAGCAGAAGGCATTCTAGTGTTTCTCTTGTAGGCAACATCTCCAAACCTTTCCTATCTCTTCCCATAAGCTATAGACAAAAGGCTCATAATCCACATGGCCAGGTAGTCACAGCAATGACCCCACTTCTCTGGTACCAAATTCTGTCTCAGTTATTTTTCTCTCATTGCTAGGACAAAATGCCTGATACCTGAAATTAAGGATAAAAAGATTTATGTGGCTCACATTTCATGGAGCCTTCAGTCCATACTCAGGTGGCTGCAAGCCAAAGTCACATGACAAAGGGCAGCAGTTCATGGCAGCAGAAAATAACAAGACAATAAAAGCAAAAGGGAGAAGTAATGGTCACAATAGTAACAGAAAACAAGTCTATCTCCCTTAGGTTTCAGGCTATCTGCTCCAGGCTGGGTGTAACTCTCACACTCAGAATACCTGCAGCACTTACACCCATAATCCCAACATCATTAGTTAATTGCAAACTCTAGAAGAACACCCCAGTGACTACACAAGGATTTGGGGTAACACCTGGGTACACATCATAACAGTTATTTCCACTGTTATCCCTTCAGAGAGTTAAGGTGGGTGGCTTTTAAATCTTTCTACCTCAGTGCAACCAGCATTTGACCTGAGTGAGCTGGAAATTTGGGGGTGTATCCTGCTTCTATGTCTTCTATCTTTCTTTAAATTTAATTTCTTCATTGATGCTTTTAAATTGCTTATGACAGGAGTTCTTTGTCAGTATCTTGAATTCCTTAGGAAATAACATATTTTCAGAGATGTCTTCCAGATGTAGTTGGATTTTCATCTTTCAGTCTGTTGCAAGATGCTATCACTTCTAGAAGTTGCTGCCCATTTATGATACTCCCTGGCTCTTTGATCTTAGATAATAGTATGGTTTATGATGCCAAGGCAATCTCAGTCTTGGCTTGTAAGGAAGAACAACCAATTAGAATGACTATGTTACTTTGGCTAAACTAGTGCAGTTACTAATAACGATAGCCGCAAACAGAGCCTAGAAAATGACAAACTGTGGAAACTTAATTTTCCATCTTTAATCATATGAACAATGTTTTAGTTGTATAAAAAATTGCAAAGAAAACCAGAAAACTGTATGCAGTAAATGTCCCCTCGATAGAATGAGTTTACCCTCATGAGAGAAAATTTAAAAGAGATTAGAAGTTAGACTGAAAGACAAAGTATGATTATGTAATATTTGGGGAAATTGGTGATAATGAAACAAAGGAGAGAAGAAAGAAGCACAAATAAGAGCTGAAGAAAGCAACAAAATGCAAAGCAACAGTGTTAATATTCATATAAAAACAGGAGCAGGGGCTGGGGAGATAGCTCCGAGGCACAAGTGCCTGCTGGGCAAGTGCAAGGTCGTGAGTTCGAACCCTAGTACCCCCCCCAAAAAATAAAATTAAATAAATAAATAAATAAATAAATAAAATAAAAATAAAAACAGGAGCAATCAAGGGGAAAAAAATGAAAAAAAAGAGCAAAAACAATATCTACCGCAGGGCATTTCTCTGTTGTCATTACTAGATAAAGGCACAGACAGAGCACAAATCTGTGCTGTTTGGCCCCAGCAAGCCTGCAGTAGAACTGTGACAGGCATGGACAATCCCAGTGAGCCTGCCACTTCACCTGCCCAGAAGGACAGATTTACCCTCGTTTCTGGCTGTGAGGCTGGGCCCTACGATGTTCAGCCCATAACATTCCAAGTGCCTATTGCCAAACTGAACTTGGTCCCCTGACCCTGGAGGCCACCCAGGGCTGCACCTCACCCTGACTCTTGGAGCCCAAGATGGAGCTAACCCATGGCTGCTTTGAGTTCTACATTCAGCTGTCCTCTTTCCAAAATGCGAGCTGGCCAGTCGCCTTCTCCTGAGAACATCTAAACCAAAAACCACCCCCCTGTGACTGCAGCCCATAGCATCTACTCCATTGTTCTGGTCCACTGGTGCATTTCTCTATTGAGACCTCTGGCACCCCCCATAGTCCCTGGGCCTCAGTAGGTTCAAACTATCTCTCATGCTGTGAACCAAGATTCAGGAAGAAAGTCACATATGCCACCTCCCTCTTCTGTGTTAAGGTCCCTCTTCTCACTCTCTGCGGGCTGCAGTCCTTGCTTCAGATCTTTGTTAAGTCCAGGAAACACACTGCTCTCCTTCTTCTATTTCCTATACTATAATATTCCCTCATCTACACTAATAATCCCGGAGATGCTGATTTCCTGCCACTCACCGCTCAGCCATCCTCCCTGAAAATCAGAGTGACTGAATTCTATATTCATTGTAATGCCCAAACAACTAGGAAAGCAATACATCTAAAAATGGTCAAGTAAGGGGGGGAGTCTTTTGTCTCACCTGTTACTGTCTAGAAAGACTATTCTACAAAGAAGATGCATTCAACAATCAAGAGGACAGGATGACACCCTCAGTTTGCCTTCACCTTCTCTTGTGCATAAAGGGAATAGCCACAATGCTATCTATATATGAGCTTGTGAACATGGACTCCACCCATCTAGTTATCACTGCCTCAGAGAATGTAGTCTGCCATCAGTATAAAATAATAATATGGTACTAACTTTCAGTGAGGCCAAACAGAAATTTTTTAAAAAGGCAACTATTCTACCTATTTGTGCTGGGCATAAAGAATGATTCTCCTGCCTTGCTTTCCAAAGAGAACAAGTACCAAAGGTTCATGAAATGTCTAATTTTCCATCATGAGATCCTGCATAATAGGACCATGAATCCAGGTACCATAGCTCAGCAAAGGACGAGCAGCTATGGTCATGTTACTACAGAATTCGTTGCTCCTCCCATGTACTGTACCTGAAAAGCTGTGGGCACCATAGTACTGGAAATGGCTTTCTTAAAATTCAGCTGAAATCACAAGCTGTGGATGACACAAAAGTTAGTCCAGCAAACAGGGAACGGAGGCAGTAACAGCCCCCCTCACCATCACTCCCACAGACCCAACTGAGGAAATCTGCCTATTTTCCCTATAATTTTAGGCTCTCTATATATTTCTAACAAGTACACAGTAAGAGTTACACTCATCTTAAAGCAAATGTTGCCGTCCATTCATTTCTTTCGATACTTAAGCCAGTAGATTAGCGAGCAAAGGGTCAGTACACTGAAGAGATCATTGACCATGACCATTGTGATAGGTAAGAAGCAAGGTGTCAGGCGTTAAAATGAGTTATTGCTACTTCCCTTACCCATTGTAACTATGAAGGATAAGGTCTTGCAGACCTCATAGAAAAATGTAAGTGTCATCCAGGCCCATCAGGGTCCAACAGGTGGAGGCAGCAACTCATAGATGCTGTCCCTGGGGAATGGTCCTCCTCCAACCACAAACCTCACCCACTGCTGCCACCCCACCCCTCCTTAGGGAAGACACTGTGAGTGACTCACATGGGTGGGAGTGATTTGTCGTGCTGCTTATCCTTCACAGCTTTCCTGTGGGATTTTTCTGAAATTGCTATCCAGCTGGGACCACATTCTGGCTCAGTTATTTTAGTTTTATTTTATTTCTTTCCATCCTATCTTAGTTTCCTCAATTTCCTTTCACCTGAGTGCTTTCCTGACCAATTGAATGAGAATTCCTACTTTCATTCTTTATTGTCATAAACTCATCCTAAGACACTGATAAATCCTCCAACCTTGTTCTCCTACACATATCTTATAAAACTTGATAGATCCCCATCAACTCTGAAACTTGACAGAAAACAGTTAAATTTAAATCTATATGAAATACAAATTATATGTCACTGTCTGCATTTTACGTTATGTGAATTAGGAAACTAGGGCTTATGGTAAACATAATAAAAGTCAATTAATTCAGATGAGGCAGCAGGCTTTCTATTTCTTCTTTGAGGGGGCTTTCCAAAAGCATTTCTCTCAGGCAGGAAGCATGCAGTTACAGGGGATGCTGAATTTTCAGATTAGATGTTTTGTAAGCAAAAATAAATAAATGAATAAATAGTAACAGAACCACCTACAACTAAAGGAAGATACTTTCAAAATACTATTCCCTATGCTATTAAAAAGCATTGCTTATTATTAATCATATTTGAGGCAATTTTTACATAAACACAATGTATAAAATTCTATCACAAAACACATCACAATCCAACACTCACTGTGCTATGGAAAAAAATATATGGAAATGTATATGGAAATTGTATATGCCATGGATTTAAACACACTAAATTGAGGAAACAGAGCAAAACAAAAGCATCACAGAGAATTTAAATTTCAGTTCACGAGCAGAGCTGGGCATGGAAGCATATGCCTATAATCCCAGCACTCGGGAGCCTGAGGTGGGAACACTGTTGTGAATTCAAAAGCAGCCTGAGCTACGTAATGAGTTCAAGACCTCATAGTAAGATTCTGTCTCAAAATAGAAAGGAAGGAAGGAAGGAAGGAAGGAAGGAAGGAAGGAAGAAAGAAAGAAAGAAAGAAAGAAAGAAAGAAAGAAAGAAAGAAAGAAAGAAGGAAGGAAGGAAGGAAGGAAGGAAGGAAGGAAAGAAAGAAAGAAAGAAAGAAAGAAAGAAAGAAAGAAAGAAAGAAAGAAAGAAAGAAAGAAAGAAAGAAAGAAAGAAAGAAAGTTCCTAAGCTTCTTTACAATGCCACTAACCAGGAGGTTTTAACATAGAAACTGGTTAGCTAGAGTTCAGTGGTGATACACAGAGAGCTTAATTGGTAAATATAAAGTATGGAAAATCCTGCAGACAGGAATCTTACTTTTACCTCACAAATATGAAGAGCTAGAGGCAGGATGCTTAGCTTGTGATAACAGAGTCTAAGGATTGCAAGTTTGCCAGGCCAAAGGGTAGGTAAAAGATTCCAAGGGATCGGATGGAAATCATACATGAAGGACAGAACCTGGAAACAGTTGTTTTACATAATACCCAACAAGCCCCACCGGAAGGACTTACATGAATGACCTTTCAGGTTGTGAGCAACTGAAGAGTGCTAAATAATGAATTACAGGGGAATGTATCACTTGCATCAAGAGAGCTAAGGGTGAGAATTTCCCAGATATGGGTTCAGGTGCCTGAATACCTTATTAGAGAAATATTCATCTTAGAGCTAACTGGATCTAGAATACTATATGAAGTCACTGTAAAGGCTTCTAGTTCTAATGATCAAATGTAAGCAAAGCTCATGGTAAGAATTTAAGTAGAAGTTGAATGATAAACTTGTAGAAAAGACAGGTACAGTTGGGCCTTGGACAGGACTGTATGCAAGGGCAGAAAAGCCAGAGTTTCTCACTCCATCTCTTGCCTCTGCTTACTATAAAATGTATGTTGCAGGCTCATGCATTTGTCTTGGGTCTCTCCCTTCCATTTCTCAGCCTTGCCTCATAACAATGGCTGCCAAAATATTTAGTGGTTGCCCAGCAGAGTATCTTCCCTCTGAAAGAGTGTGTCCCATCTGTGACTCTCCTTATCCTGCACCACCAGATTCCATGGCAGAACTCACTGGCCATCTTGGCTAAGGGTGGAGGTCAGCAGGGAATGTGGTCCTGGTTGATGGCATTGAGAGACACTACAACATACAAAAGACATGACTAATCTCCTAACCATAGAAACCAACTGCAGTATTCCAGTGGGTATCAGGCCTGCCACTCAATGCCTGTGAAACTGAAGTTAAATCATTCAACCTCCCTGATTTCCATTTCCTCACAAGATGGACAGTGTTGTTCAGTCACTCGCCCAAGCTTATATGAAAATCAGTGGAATGAGGAATAACAATAAAATAAGAATTAGAGAGATGAGGTAATGCCAGTGAAGCTCATGATTTCTCTTTCTGAATGCTTGCAGAACATAGGAACAGGGTCACACTGTTTATCTTGGGATTGTTGCTTAGTAGATTCTCCTTTGTCTTACATTGTCGTTTCATCTCTTTTATAGAAAACCATAAGGACAGAAGCCATATTGTCTAATAGGAACTGTAAAATGGTGACCTACACCCATCCTTTGTTTTTAGCCCCCCTCATTGCCTAGATCATGTGACCAAATCACTCCTTATAAACTCACCTGTCTCCTCTGTCCTGTAGTTACTGGGATTTATGACCCCCTACGCAAGAAATAGCATGAACTCTGGAGAATGCAAATCTATTCATTTAAATGCTGGTGATGATAGGTTTTTCAGAACTGTCTGGTTAACAAAACAGATTTGTACTCTATTATCATTACTGATTTATTTTTTCGTGATGTATATGTACAGCTACAATTATTCATGGACACTTTCATTTGCAAACAACTTGATTCAGACACAGAAATGTTTAGCAAAATGTTTCTGTTTGTGAACTCTGACTCAGGTGACGAACACATCTGCCCCTGACTTTCCCACATAAACATAAACATCTTCTCCAGAATTGTGCAACCAAGGTACCACTGCATTTGGTACTGAAGTGTAAACTGTGATGGTCTCTGGGAAAAATGCTAGTGGAGAGAGAGAGAAAGAGAGAGAGAGAGAGAGAGAGAGAGAGAGAGAGAGAGAGAGAGAGAGAGAGAGAGAGAAAGCCAAGCCAATAAGTATATGCATTTGGATCTATACCAAAGAGTTCCTTGTGGTTTTGTCTGAAAGATAAGATCTTTCTATTATTGAAATAGCATCATCTTTTTCCAAAAGCCTACCCATCCTTTATGAATGAAAACTGGAATCTACAGGGATTTGGAAATGAAAGGGTAAACTTCTCCAGGCATCTAAAAGTCAATGGTTTGGCTTAGAATAAACTTTGCATTGATTTCTGTGGTCCTCACCTGACTCTGCCTTAGGCTGTTTGAAAAACCACAGCTAACATCCATCCTCTCCTCTGCCCATTTCCTGCCCAGTCATTTCGTACTTCTGCAGAATTCTTGAAGCCTTCTTTAGTGACTCTGGCATGAAGAGCAGCTGTAGCAAAAGTACAGAAGCTTTAAATGAAGATACCACATCACTAACAAATTCTAAGTTGATTCTAGACCCCCAGAACATATTCTCACAGCCTCTGCAACCTTCAACACATTCCTATGCAAACAGATTAATTCGTTTACCAAAGAGGTGTTTATCAAATGCTTTTTTCATATCAATTGAAATGGTCATATTATTTTATTTTTTTTCATTAATAAGAATTCCATCAATTTCATTTCTGTTGCAATCTCTGTACAATTGTATGATAAATTTATTCTGAAAAATGAATTCTTAGGGGCTGGGGAGCTAGCTCCATGGCACAAGTGCCTGCCTGGCAAGTGCAAGGTCATGAGTTTGAACTCCAGTCCCGCAAAAAAAAAAAAAAAAAAAAAAAAAAGAATTCTTGTTTAACAACTAAATACCTGCTTAAGACTGGGCATGGTGGTATGTCCCTGTAATCGCAGCTCTTGGGAGGCTGTAAACAGGAGGATTATTGTGAGTCTGACCCTTTAGATCCCGAAAATATAAATGAATAAATAAATAAATATCTGGTTAGCTAATATTGTATATGTGCTGCCAAAGTGAGTTTAAGGTTAGCTAATATAGTCCGGCGTGGTGGCACACGCCTGTAATCCCAGCACTCAGGATGCTGAGGCAGGAGGATCAGTGCGAGTTCAAGACCAGCCTGGGCTACAAAAGTGAGCTCAAGGCCAGCCTGAACTGCACAGCGAGACCCTGTCTCAAAAAAAAAAAAAAAAAGGTTAGCTAATATTGAAATTATAACATTAGAATATGTATTTACAAATGAAATTGCCTCATATTTGTCTTTCATTTTCTTTATCTGATAATGGAATCATTACTACACTGATGTCATTATAGCTCTTCTACTTTTCTGGGGAAAAATTACATTTTCCTTCAAAATTTAGTAGAAATTTCCTTTGAAAGAGACTAGAGGACACAAAGTTTTGCTGCCATGCTGGTCTTCTGTGATCATTTTGATATCTCTACTCATTCTTTTTTTTTTTTTAGCCCTCTCAGTCCACCCTGAAGGGAAGGGCTGGCTTCACATACGGAGCTGGGGATTGAACCACAGTCCCAGGCACCTGCCTAAGCTTATCTAAGCAGGCACTTTAGACTGCTGAGCTATCTCACTGGCTCCTCTATTGCTTCTTGACCTATTCAATTTTTCTAACTCTTTCTAAACATTTTTCTAAATTATACTTTATATTTTTCAAAATATTTTATCACTATTATATGTTATCAAGTATACACTGATAGTGTATATAATATCTGTATTTAAAATCTGTTATATCTGTATGTATTTGCTTTTCTCATAGTGGATTTCATCTTGGTTTTATGTTTCTTTTTTTCTTAATTTTTCAAGCACTCATAATTTTGAGGGAATTTTGTTTTTGGTATTTTATTTTATTAACCTCCCTTTTAATGTTACAGTATTAAGGCCGTTTTTCTTGCTTCTTTCATCTGGTTTCTTTGGATTTTTTGCATTCAGTCTTCAGCTTCTTGAATATGGAGTTTATTTGCTTCAAATTTTTTAACTCTCTGAATCATGGTAAATATATTTTACATTTATATCAAGATACAATTTCAGTTGGGTTTTGAAAATAATGATTTAATCATTGGTCATTTGAGAAATGGAAGTTAAAACAACACTGAGATTACATCTCACTCCAGAATGAGTAGCTATCATCCAGAAGTCAACCAATAACAAATGTAGAGGGGCTGTTGAGAAAAAGGAACCCTTCTCCGCTATAGGTGGGAGTGCAGACTAGTACAACCACTATGGAAATCAATGTGAAGATTCCCTAAAAACCTAGCATTGGAGGTCCCACTCAAGCCAGCTATTCTCCCCCTGGGTATTTTTCCAGAAGAAATGAAATCATCACAACACAGTGATATATGTACACCCATGTTTATAGCAACACAATTTGTCTTAGCTAAATCCTGGAAACAACACAGATGCCTATCAACTGAGGAATGGATAAAAAACATGGCATATTTAAACAGTGCAGCATTACTCAGCTATGAAAAAGGTAAAATCAAGGCTTTTATAGGTAAATAGATGCAAGTAGAGACCATAACTTTGAGTGACATAAATCAGACCCGTATGTGCAAACATGGTATTGTCTCACTAGTATAAGAACCTGAAAGAGTAAATAAAATCAGGACGGTACAAGAGATACTGTGAAAGAGAAAGAATCTGCTCAAAGGGAAGGAACAACTGGGATGAGCAAAAGGACAAAAGGAAGAAGGAAGGGGGAAAAAGATTTATTTATGTATATACACAGGATAGCTTGGATAGTTACACTGCTGGTTTCTGCTGATGTACTGAATGCTTAATTTGTTTTCCTTCTCCTTTTTAAGTTATTATAACTCTTTCTTTCTTTTTTCATTTTTACCAGTTTTGCTTGCTTATATCTGATAACCTAAACAACAAATTTGAAGACAACATTACACAATATAACAATCATTGTTAAATTTCTGTTATTTTGTTTAGTGAAATTCTATATCATTTATATCCTTTTACCATTCTGTATTCTCTTTTAAAAGCAAATAATATGTGAAACAATACTATTGTTTGAATACTAAAATTTTATAATAATTCCCTTAACTATCTCTTTTAAACTGAAGCATTGTTATTAGAACATTTAGGACATTATTACAAACTACATTTTATTTTCTAAATTTCTTGCATTAATAGACTATGGTCAAAGAGCTTTGTCTGTGTGAACTGATTCCTTGGAACTTACTGAGGGTTCTTTTATAAATTATGTTTTCCATGGGAAAGACATTTTGTAAATGTGTATGAGAATTTGTGTTTGGTGACTGAGTTGTGTTTATATCTAGCCATGTGTGTATCTGTATTACTGTGATCTTTTCAGTGGGTGCAATTCAAGTGGTACTTACAGCAAAAAAGGAATTCCCAGATCTGCTTAAGGATACTGACATAGGGTTAGTGTCCTTCATTATGCAAGAGCTCGGGTGCTACCCCAAGGGTCACAATAGATAAAAGACGCATTTCTAGCTTTAAAACTGGGAGGCCACAAACCAAGAAATGACAACAGCCTCCCAAAACTGGCCAACAAGAAACAGATTCTCCCTTAGGGGCACCAGAAGGGACAAGCTGCTGCCAGCTGGGTTGTGGCCCCATAAGAGCAATTTCACATTCCTAACCTCCACTGGGAAAAGAAAACAAGTGAGTGCATTGTTTTAAACTACTAAATCTGTAATAATTTTTTCAGCAACAATGATCCTCATCATTTGAGGATATTTATCATGATAATTTTAAATTCCTGACTCATTTGATGCATAGTTCAAATTAGATAGTAGGGCTGGCCAGATAGCTCAGCAGTCTAAAGCACCTGCTTAGGCAAGCTTAGGCAACTGCAGGAACTGTGGTTTGATCTCAGGCACCACATGCCGCACCAGCCCCAACTCCAGGGCCGGCTGAGCTAGCCATAACATAAATAAATAAAGTTTAAAAAAAGGGGGGGCGGCAGGATGGCTCAGTGGTCTAAAGCACCTGCTTAGGAAAGATTAGGCGGCTGCAGGGACTGCAGTTCGATCCCCAGCACCACGTGCTGCACCAGCCTTGCCCCCAGGATAGGCTGAGCTGGTCATAAAAATAAATAAACAAACAAAAGTTCTGAAACAAGAAAAAAAAATTCTTTTTAAAAAATTAGATAGTATGTGATGCTTTACTATCCATCTTTTATGAACTCTTTGAAAATCTAATTACTTTGGGTTGTGAGCATGTGTCCTCTGGGCTGTCAGCTAACCTGATAATGTGTCTTTGTCACATTTCTTCTTGCTGAGACAAAATACCTGACATCCATAACTTTATGGAGGAAAGGTTTATTTGGGCTCAAGAGTAGCCCATGGTTGGCTGGGTCCAAGGTGTGCTACATGGCCCAGGAGTAGAAGAAAAGCTTCTCACATCATGGCACCCGGGAAGAATAGAGTGAAGTGTGGGAGGAAGAGCCCCTTTTAGGTCAAGTCTGCAGTTAGCTGTCTCTTCAGACCAGACCCCAACTCTTACTAGCAATACTCCCACTATAATACAAGCACCTTTCTAAACACTGCCTCCGGGGGCTGCAAGATGGCTCAGTGAGCTAAAGTGCCTGCTTAGGTAAGCTTATGCAAGCTCAGGGACAGTGGTTCAAGCTAGCACCACATGCCGTGCCAGCTAGCCCTGCCCCCAGGGCAGGTTGAGCTGGCCAGCAAGACTAGGTAGGGTGGTGCATGCCTGTAATCCCTGTGCTGGGGAGGCTGAAAGCAGGAGGATCACCCTGAGTCAAAGCTGCATAGTGAGACCCTGCAACAACCAAATACATTCTAAAAAAGAACGTGCCTCTGAGCACACAAGGTTCTTGGGGTAAATCCAGATATAAATCTTAACATATTTGCTTAAGAATAGATTAGTCCCAATATGCCGTTACTCCAGGATCAAGTAGTCCAGAATGAAATCGAAGCAGATGTCCTTAAGGAGATAGGGAAGAAGATGAGCTCTACATAAACCTTCTTCCCCTCACGCTCTTTCCTCCGTCATCACCAAACGTAGCCCATGCTCCAAGTCTTTACCAGTGCATGCTTGATCACCGGTCCTTTGGTACTAGTGGTGGTGGCAGCAGATTTATCATACATAGGGATCACAGTCATCATAGGGAATTTGAGCTTGTGCATAGTTTTTCTTTATCCATCATTTTCCATTCCACCCCATCTCTGCAAATATATGTATTTGTCTTTTTGAGACAGGGTCTCACTGTGCAGATCAGGCTGGCCTTGAGCTCACTTTTGTAGCCCAGGCTGGTCTCAAACTCGCACCGATCCTCCTGCCTCAGCCTCCCGAGTGCTGGGATTACAGGCGCGCACCACCACACCCAGCTACCATCACCTATATAAAATAAGCACAAACATACATTGTCTAAGACTATTCTTTATGAGGCAAAATGACACCTAAGTTAGATTAAGCCACCAAACTGAACCCCTAGGTTTAATTACCCGTTCCAGGGGGGAAAAAATACATTTCAAGGATTAAACAATATTGCTAGAATGTAAAATCCAAAATTCAGGAAACTTCACAAGCTAAAAGTCTTGGTTTCCTCAAGGCTTCAACAAATTGCAAAGGTTACAAAACAGAGAAAATCTGAAGATAAAAGATAACACCCATGTGAGAGCAAACTGCATATGAGAACTTTGCTTGGAAGTTGGTTAAAACAAAGTGAGATTAAAAATTATTCTAATGGCATTTGGAAAAATTCAAATGCTACTGGATATTTGTTTACATCTAAAAATTATTACCAATTTTTACTTGTGAGAACATAAACTAAATTAGTCATGTTGAAAATGGAACAATGCCTGAGATTTTCCTTGATCAGAAGGCTGGAGAGAGGAGCTGAGGTAGAAGTGGGTGGGAGAACCGGGACATAAATCCAGAGCAGCTGCGGACTTGAGGATTTACCAGGGATTAAACTCAGGACCTTGCCGGCCAGGTGCACACTTCTGCCGCCAGCCCTGGGCGTGCTGCGTGCTACAGATGGGGGAGAGGTGGGTGGGGGGCGGAGGGACATCAGCTGCAGGTCTCTTCTGTAAAGTTTGTTTAAATAGTAGGCACCTGTTTGAATATGTTTTATTTGTAGCTACATGATATTTTTCCTTGCATACAACTACCTTCTCTTAGATCAAAGGAAAGAAATCTATAGTACTAATAACTATTAGAAAATTTATCATGTCTACACGCTGTGCTCTGTATAACTACAATGAGGACAACAATATGCATTATATCAATTATTGGGAATGTATTACTAACGTGTTTTGAAACTGTCACATTATAATTTCTTATTAAAGGTAATAAAAAACAAATAAAATTAAATTAAATTAAAAAATAAATAAGCCTAAAAAACATAGTTTTGAGCCTGCATTCTGTTGAAAATTTTAAAATGCTCTACATTTTGGTGACTTCTCAAATTGTGAAATTTTCCCACTCACTGTACCACAGAAAATCCAAAAAAAAAAAAAATTATGTGGGGATGGGCAAGAGCTGGAGGGGTGTGTGTGTGTGTGTGTGTGTGTGTGTTGCATTTCCACACATGCTCAAAGCCATGCTCCTGGCATACGGTCTGGATTTGACTAAGGAGCAGCAGTGGCAGCGGCAGTGTCACTAAAGCTGCACTTGCAGCACAGGCAGGCATAATTGCCAGCCACCTAGGCTCACAGTGTGACCTTGTGGGCCTTGCAGATGTTTTCTGTGCCTGCTTAATATCTCTTAACAAGTTCCTTTGCTACTTAGTGTGAAGCCTGTCATTTGCAGCTACTAACGTGTGAATCGCATGGTGCCCCCAAGAGATACAACTGCTGTGAAAATTCAGAAGAGCTGCTGTCAGACTTCTCTTTGAGAAAGTGATTTCTTCCACTGGATTTTGAAAGGCTAAGATCCAGAAAAAAAAACATTGGGCTAACAAGGAAAAAATCTTGTGGAGCGTACAAGATAAATGAAGGTAGAGAAGCAGGAAGCATCATGCTGCTTGATAACAACATAAGCGGGATGAAAATACGAAAGCACTATAGGAGAAACGTGTTGGTGACACACCCGACAGTCTTCACCAATACCAGTCTATTTAAAATAATAATTCTGGGGCTGGCCAAATAGCTCAGTGGATTAAAGTGCCTGCTGTACTGGCTCTGCCCCGGGGTCGTGCTGAGATGGAGGCTGTAAACAGGTGGATCACTATGAGTCCAAACTAGTAGTGAGACCCTGAACGCCTTGTCAACCCTTCCCTAAAATACAAATAAATAAATAAATAAATAAATAAATACTTCTAGGCCAGGGATATAGCTCTGCAACCTAAGTGCCTGCTTTGCAAGCAGAAGGTCCAAAGTTCAATCCCTGGTACCAAAATAAATAAATATAAAATAAAATAATAGTTCTGTGCACTGAGTACTATGCTCTTTAGGTGATTGTGATTGATCTATTACTGTACTCATGATAATTCTATGAATAGTTATTTTTTTTTTGCATTGTTGTTTTTGTTGCAAACTGAGGATTTAAAGTTAAGTAACTTGGCCCAAATTCTTACCCTGCTGCTAAGAAAATCAAGACCAATTGGGCAAACTCAACGGCTCCACGATGATTTTCCCTTTGTATTCTGCTGCTTCTGTGTTAATTTCTAACATCATTCGAATCCCCACCACCACCACCCCTTGAGTGCAGGTCCTTGTGGACCTTAAGCTCTCCTCTGACTTATCTCTCTGGCCCTACTCCCCACTGCACTTGTCTTTTCTGTGATCCATCCGCTGAGCCGCTGTCCTGGAGGTTCTAGAGATGTTCTCCCATTATGAAGGGCTGGTCACAAACACCTGACTCTCTTCGTTTTCCCTGCGGTTATACTCGTCATGTTCTTCAAAGCACACGCGGCCTTTTCTTGGCCTGTGGGCTGTCTCTGTTCATCTTTTCCTTTTGATCTGGGGATTAAACCTGGATCCTTGAGCTTGCCAGGCAGGTGCTTAGTCTACTGAGCTATCTTGCCAGCACATCTTTTTGCTTCTAGTAGTCTATTCCCACCTTCCCTGCTGAACTACTTTGACCACTTTGTCTCAGTCACTATTCTCTTCATAAATTTATTTCCATAATGCTTGAATAATGATTCAAAATATGGTTTCTTATTGTGCCTGTATCTCCTTGTATATTTCCTTTTAAGGATCCCAGTACATTCTCTGGCACATGCTTCTTTGTTCCCTGCTCCTTCTCCAAGCATCAGACAAAACAACTTGCACAGAGAAGCAAACAAAACTTTAATGAACACGTGGTTCTTTAAGCAGTGGCAGCATCACAAGAAAAGAATATTATTTAAATCCCTGATTCAATATATTCATATAAACATTCCTAATTTTAAAAAAGTTATAGAATACAGAATGTACATTAGATGCTACTGATTAGCCAATCCAGACAATGAGTTAATTTTTTTTAATAGTAAGTATAGTAAGTACATAGGATATCTATTATTTGCAGAATCTCAAACATTTTCATTCTCCTTGGGGAGTAAACCGATAGTCAAATGTCACAAGCATAATTAAAACTAGCAAAAGTTGTAAGAACTCAGGAGTCGAAAACAAATCACAAAACATTGAACTTGGTAATACAAAAGTCTCAAGTTGTAGCCATGCAGCAATAAAAGATGTGCCTATTTTTATTGCAAGCAGAATACTTTCACTATAACCAAAGTCTTCAAATTTGCACATCCATTGATTTTGTTTTAATTTTTTAAAACCTTTTGTTTATTTATTCATTCATTCATTCATTCATTTGGTACAGGAGCTCACCGCACAGCTCAGATGCCCAGTGATCCTCTTGTCTCAGCCTGCCCAGCACTGGGATTACAGGCATGCACCACCGTGCCCAGTTTTAGCGTCCAGTTTGGCAGCACAGCATGTGGTACCAGATATCAACCCAGGGCTTGTGCTTGCCAGGCAGGCCCTTAGACCTCTGAGCTATCACCCCAGCCCTATATCCTTCAATTGTTTTCAAGGCATAATTAGAAATATAAGGCCTACCTTGTCAACAATTGAAATTGTAGGAATTTTTGTGAAAGCTATGCTTGATAACCATAACTATCTTTCTTTTTATTATTTATTTATTTGTTTGTTTGTTTATTGTGTCAGCTTAGCCCACCATGGGAGCTTAGCCCACCATGGAAGCAGGGCTGGTGTAGCAGGATCCCCCACCGTGCTGGGGATCAAAATATGATCCTTATGCACTTGCCTAACCTCGCCTGAGCAGGCACTTTAGACTGCCGAGCTGTCTCACTGGCCCAATAACCATAACTTCCAACAACAAAGTGTTCTTGAGGTACTTTTAAATTTTTTTTTCATTTAAAAGGAATTTGTTTGTGGAGTATTCATTAGTATTAGATTCCCTCTACCTTTAACCACACAGACTACAAACATATCTGAAGTGCAAATCATTTGCACTGCTAGACTTCAAAAGTCTAAAAAGAATCCATACCAATAGAAACTATTTGAAATATTAGATTTCTGTGAAGAAAGATGAAGGCAACTTACCAACCAACATTTCCGGTTTTAGCAGTTCAATAATCATAAATTAAATTCTAATTTTAAAAAGACAATATTAGAGAAAATGTGGGAATAATTTTATAGAGAAATAAAAATTCCCGTTAATATTTACCTTCAAGAGTCCTCAGTAGAACTCAACCCCCTTAAGTACATTTTTTTTTCTTCTTTCAGAATTCTTGTTTGTTTATTTATTTTTATGGTCGGCTCAGCCTGACCTGAGGGCAGGGCTGGCGCAGCATGTGGTGCAGGGGATCAAACTGCAGTCCCTTCAGCAGCCCAAACTTTCCTAAGCAGGCGCTTGAGACCACTGAGCCATCCTGCTGGGCCCGAAATTTTTATTTATTTATGTTGTTTTTGTTTTTTGACAGGACTGGAGTTCAAACTCACAACCTGGTACTTGCCAGGCAGGCACTGGTGCCACAGAGCTATCTCCCTGGCCAAATACATAGGACTTTTTTTTTTTTTTTGCGGGCCTGGAGTTTGAACTCACAACCTTGCACTTGCCAGGCAGGCACTTGTGCCACAGAACTATTTCCCCAGCCCCTTCCTTAAGTACATATTAAATGTAACAGAAAACTATGATGAATGTTTAAGTTATTTTTAATTTATTACAGTAAAAGACACATGACTGTGAATCCTCTTCCAAATACTCATCTCTACATACATTTATCCCATTGTTCTTACAACTCTATGTTGGAATTCTGTTAGTTCCCTCTGGTGAGTGTTTTAGTTGGGCTATCATGCCTGCCTCAGTGTCATGAAGATACATGGTGCCAGGTCTAGTGAATAACTCTAAGGATGCACCAAAATATCCTTGTAAGCCTGATTTTCCAACCAGTGACACACAACAGGACAGTCCTCACTTTTCATCCCTCCTCAGAAAGGTATTCATGAAAGGGGCTTCCAGAACTGCTTCAGAAAGTGGCAAGAATGATGTATTTGCAGCAAGGAGATTTTGAAAGAGTTTAAGGGCAATGTGTTGCTTGCTGTATTACATTTTTAATTAAACAGTCACTGTGTATTTTGATCACACCTCAGACACCACATATGGCTCAGTCTCTCAAAACCCACAGGAGTTTAAAAGGAGTTCTCCCATGGGATGTCATCCCAAACAAAATAAAGATCAAATCTCAGAGTCATTCCACATCAGCCACATAGAACTATACTCCATTCCATAAATGATAGGAATTGTATTGTTTCATAGTGCTGCTATATCAAAGCACCAAAAATTGAGTGGCTTAAGTAACAGAAATCTGTTGTTTCAGTTTTAAAGGTCGGAAGCTCAAGTTCTAGGTAGGGTTGGATTCCTCACTTCTTACCGCCATCTGGGTTCTGTTTGGCAGATAGAAGCAACTCCTTGATCTCTACCTTCGCCATCACTTGGCGTTCCCCTTAAACATGTCACTGAGTCCAAACTTTCCATTTTATGAAGATGCCAGTCATATGGAATCAGGAGCCCACTCTACTACAATGTGACTGCCTCTTAACTAATTATATCTGCAATGGTCCTACTTCCAAGGAAGTTTACATTCTATGGTATAGTAGGTTAGGGCTCAGCATAGGAATTACTTAAAGAACAATCAGTCAATGAATACCATTCCATATTTTATTAACTCCTTATGAAATACAGCCCTGTGAAAATCTTTTACCTTACCCTTAATCAATCTTACAAATTAGTAAGGGAAATGATGATATAAAGAAAGGAAACTGAAGTCCAAAATTTCCATTAGAAATTACCTCGTAGCTGAAGGAAATATCAAAAAATCCTATGGTCCTTCTTCTAGCTTTATACATCACAGAAACCAATAATACAACATAGTGATTCACAAACTCTACAAAAGATATCTGAATTCCATTTTGTGGAATTTATTAATGAGAGGTTTCTGAGGGTTTTTTTTTGTTGTTGTTTTTTGTTTTTTGTTCTGTAGGACCAGGGGTTTGAACTTAGGACCTTGTACTTGCCAGGCATGCACTTGTGCCATGGAGCTATCTCCCCAGCCCCAACCAGAGGTTTCTAAGAATAAAATTTAACTGTTTGGTGGTTCATTTTTCTAGCACCTACTTCATGGAGTTTTTTGCATATTAAATATGTCAAAAGCCATAGACACTTTAGAAGAATGGCTGGCCCTTACTAGGCACAAATATTACCTATTATGTGAAGTCTATCATTAAACTATGAACTGTATTTTATGTTGCTAAGTGTTAGCAATGTATTTCTCAGTTGCAATGAGGTGGGGAGTGGAAATACTGGTCATAAATTCTATTCAACATGTATCCTAAAATCTGAACACAGTTATCTCTTCTCTGGTAGACCAACCTGCAAGAAAGATGGTCACTAATCATTCTGACATGTCAGGTCAATTGAAGGGATGGCTTCTGCTAAACATAAGGGAACCACCACAATGTACTGTGTGCTCATCTTTCAAGCCAGATCCCTGCTTTTGTTTGTTAGCATGCACCTGCTCCTGCCAGACAGAGGACGGTGGGGATCACCTGCTGCTAGAACCTTCTCATCGATTGCCTCAGGTTCAAGGGAAGGGAAGCATCATATTGTGTTGGCCCCAAAAGCTTGTGTACAGATTTCCCAACAGCAGCCACAACCAAAGATAGAAGAACCTGAAAAACCCTAACAAAGTCTGAATGAAACCAAAAAGCCCTCAGCCACTCTCAGGTAGACCTTTAAATGGTCATCAGGTTTAGCTACTCAGTAAATGTTTATACCTGTAATTTTAAAGCAGGAAGTAATTTTAGAAAAATCTAATAAATGGTCATGAATTACTAATGCCACAAAGTATTATGGGAGGGCAAAGGAGAGGAATGACCACTTTTAGAGGGAGATAGACAAAAGAATGGAATACAACCAAGTTTAGGAAGATTCCATGGAAGAATCAGAATTTAAACTGGTCTTGAATAAACAATGATGATTGTAATGTTTTATCTGCCCTAGAAATAGTAGGGAGAGACCCATTTCCAACACCACATTTCAGCAATGACTGTCAGTAAATAAAATAGAATCGACAGACACGTAAGTTAGAAAACTAGCTGCCATCATGCTTGGAAACAAATTTAGTCGTTCAGCCGCCAGCCCCACCCCCACATTAGAGCCTTGTGGGTGAGAGGGCAGAGATATGAGAACGGCCCAAGCTCGCATTTGTCTATCGGACCGGCCTCAGACACGGGATTATCGTATGCATGTATCAGACTAAAAAAAAAAAAAAATTGTGCTACACAAAAATTAACACATGTGATATTTGGAAGAGACACAACATCACACATTTGCGTATTTTCATAATATAAAGTGCCATCTTGTAGTCCTAACCATGAAGACTTTAATTCTGTCTAGAAGATGAGTGTGTAGTGACTACTGAGAGAATTTTGCCACTTGATCCATTGTGTTTTTCATATCCCAGTGTGATTAAACGTGATAGCACCATCTTCTTTTCTTGTCTTTTCTTGGCAGTCTAGAGAACTTACAGCATTAAGTATTAGTAACACCAGTAACACCACTCCCTGAATTACCCAGGCTGGGAATTGGCTGAAGATGGAGAATCCTCCACAAAGTGAGGCACAGTGGGTGAGAGGCCAGCATCGGGCCCCTACTGTAAACAGATTGTGTAGCTGAAATAATGCAAGAGTAGTTGAACTCACACCAACTTATAACCGCTCCTTTACTCATTCAGGAAAAAAATGTTTATGTCATCTTTATGCTAAATGATAATTTCTGATACACACTTTTAAGACAATTTTTTATACTGAAAAGTAAATACCTCCAAGGCTTATTGATTCATCTTAGGGCATTTCCAGTGTGATATGGATAACATCTTAAGCTATAGATCATATTTTTTAAATGCACATACATAGTGTTGTTGATGCTGAAATATCCTTAAGGCAAATTACATACAACATATTGAGGTCCTGGATTCTACACATTCTTGGCCAATAATTGGTAACTTATACAAAATTACTAAGCTATAACTAGGATAATTAAATATTTATTTTAAAGATGAGAAAAGAGATACACAGAAATTCATCTACTATGCTACTTTCACGACCTTGCACAGCTATCTAACCATTTTACTCGGGTTTTCATTTGCACAGTACAGTCATTATGATTAATATATATCATAACAGGCATAAAATTCTTTCCTCAATTCAAGGCATCCAGGATGGAGTTAATCAAGTATAGATTTATTATCCAAATGAAATACAAATGAATTAAAGAATTTTTAATCTCTTGATATAGTATCTGATATTATGGCCTCTAGGCAGTAATACAGTTTTACTGCTAGAAGTTCAGCAATAACTAACCAATTCCTTTAAGACACTGGAGCTTAACATTTTTAACTTGAAATAGCATTAAAAAAAAATCTTACAGCTGAATCCTCATGAGGGCCTAATATTAGTTAAAAAATTGTATGTATTAGTGAGATGATTCTGTCAGTCTGGAGCCAGCTCAGCTGTGCCTGAATGGTCTAGGACCACAAAGTTCACATGTTTGGGTTGCATATGCCCTCAGCCCAATCCAAGTCCTTCCCAGTCATCTCAGATGACTTTATCTGAAATAGAATAGTTGGAAAGTAATTACAGAAGGCCCCGCTGAAATTAAAAGAAAGGCATAGAACAGATTCTTCTGCAGACGCTTTGAAAAGAACATCTGGCGAACACTGTCATTGAGAACATTTTTGAGAACTGTGGGTAGACAAATTCCTGCTGCTCTAGGCCACCCAGTTTGTGACAGCTTTTTATGGAAGCCTGGAAATAATATGTGTCCAGCTAGGCACGGTGGCACACGCCTATAATCCCAGCACTTGGGAGGCTGAGGCAGGAGGATCACTGCAAGTTTGAGACCAGCCTGGGCTACAAAAGTGAGCTCAAGGCCAGCCTGAACTGCATATTGAGACCCTGTCTCAAAAAGACAAAAAGAAAGAAAGAAAGAAAGAAAGAAAGAAAGAAAGAATATGTGGCCCAGTGGTGACCCAAAGAATGGGCTTTGCTGGATGGGAGAACGGAAGGGCCGTGTTAGAGAATGGCAAGTACCGGGGCGAGAAGTGCGCCATGCTATCTGCAGGGTGAAACACTGCTCCGCAATTCCCCTGTATCATCTACGCCAGGAGAGCTCTGCCCAGGGTTTCAGAGCCCGTTGCACTTAGGCTGCTCCCTAGCATCGCAGTTCTTCAGTGTCTGTCTTTGAAGGCAGAACTTTACATGCGCATTACATGTGTATTACATGATCTGGTTGTGTTCTCTATAATAGTGCAAACTCGGTTTTGTATTATTCAAGTCACCTTTTGCTGCAAATAATATGTGAAGCCAGTTAGCTTATAACGGAAAGAGGTTTGTTCTGGCTCATGTTCAAGATCATGATGTTACATTCTATGATGGCCTTCTATGGCAGAGTCCCAAGGCAGCACAGGGTATGACATGGTAAGAGAAAAGGCATGTTCGTATATATGTGTCTTTGTTGGTCTCCCTCCCTCTTCTTCTATATGACTTTTTAATTTAATTTAATTTAATTTAATTTAATTTAATTTATTTGCAGTACCAGGGATAGAACACAGGACCTTGCCCATGCCAGGCAGATGCTTATACAGCTCAGCCCTTCTCAGCAGCCCTTCTCCCTCTTCTTCTAAAACCATCAATTTTCAATGATGGGGGTCTTAGAAAATACAGAAAGTACATAGGGGAAAATATTAATCATTATACTCAAAGAAATCTATTGCTGAAAACTCATATAGCCTCCCACTTCATAGACTTTATAGTGAAGACAATAAATATACCAAGTACATTTTTTTAATGTATTTGGTACAGGGTTTCACTGCGCAGCTCCAACTCACACTGATCCTTCTTAGCACTAGGATTGCAGGCATGCAACACTATACTCGGTCTCGAGGCAGGCTCACTGTGCCCCAGGACAGGGCTGGCCTGGTATGTGGTGCCGGGAATGTAATCTGGTCCCTGTGCTTGCCAAAGCAGGCACTTAGTCCTGTGAGCTATTTCACCAGCCAGGATGTACAGTTTTTGACTTGATCATTTCTGCTAATACGTGGAATTTCATTTGAAATGTGAAATTGTACAGTCCTAGTTTTGTGCTGTATAGTTTTCATATTTGCAGTCATTCTATGAGTGTACCAAAATATATTCTCACTTTCTCTAGTGTTGAATGCTTTGCTTCTGTCTGTTATTTATAAACAAGGATACAAGAAACAGCTTTCTACATAATGACTTTTCTAAGCCTAACTGTACTATGTATTGTTTGGTGTATTGTTCAGTGAATACAGACAAGAAAAATATACATATTCACTACAGATGCAAATTTTTTACAGAAATTTCAATCCATGGTGGCTGAACCTGTAAGATTTTATGAATATTTTCAACATATAGTTAGTTGAATCTGTGGACATGGAACAGTTATGTATTGCCAAATCTTGGAAGCACTAACTCTACTACATTTAACTTTGTAGACTTTATAATAAAAAATAACACTTTCTTACATTAATTTTTATGTTTCAGTTAGATTGAATACTATTTACTTTCAATTTATATCCTCTATTATAAATTTTCTAGTCATATCTTTGGAGGACACTGTGTGAATAACAGGAGAAATAGTTTGTTACAGGATGTTTCAGATCAAGTACACCCAAGGCCTATCTTCCCTGTATGACCTTTCCACATATCACTCCAAATCAATATCTGCATCCTCTCAAAATACCTAGCGAATGTCATGGAATAAGTCACCACTCAGCACATGCCTAAAACTTCTTATCCTCAGGAGTTTGTGACTCACAGGAAGCCCAGATAGCTCTTATTGAGGAAATCCAAAGGAAATAAATAGAGGTAGGCAGAATACAGCTAAACACATGAAGTAAGTGAAAAAATTTCCTATTTTATTGAATGTGGAGAATATTCTCTTCAAGAGAGAAAGGGTCCTTGTGGTTTGGGGTTTTGCAAGGGAAACAATGGAATACAGGACACATTTTATAATTTTATTTCATAGAGAATCACTCAAAGAATGATGTATAAGACATGCAAGAAATCTGTCCACACATTAAAACCAAAGAATCCAACTCGAGGCCTGGATCCTAATATCCTGCATAAAGCCAGCTAAAAACCCAAAGCTCATAACAATCCCTCTCCACAAGTTTAACCTGAGGCCTAGTTCCCACAACGAAGTCTCACACAGGCCTGCCTCATGGATCTGCACTGGAAAAGCCCAAATGCGAGTGGAAGCTAGAAAGCCTATGCCAGTGGGACAAAGAATCTGTGCTAGCAAGCTGAGGGATCTGAACATGAGCCAGGAAACAATCCTTAAGATTCAGGGCTCCCCACAAAAGTACCACTTCCATCCTCAGCAACAGTGAGGTCTCAAGCTTCTCCAGCAATGAGAAAAGCTGAGTTTCCATCAGGAAAGCCAACATGACAAGTTCGCCATGCAGCTCAGTCATGCACCATCTTTCCCTCCAGAGCCAGGAAGCAATGCTCAAGATGATGATATGTGCTCCCACAAAATGAACCATAGCCATTCTCAGTGACAACAAGGTCCGAAGCTCCTCCAGTGACAAGAACAGCCGAGCTCACCAGGAAAGCCAACATGACAAGATTCTCCAGAAGAACAGCCAAAGAGAGCCAGTGACTTCCAACAGCTCCCACAGCTTCCCTAACAGCTCTCTGTACCTGCTCCAGTTCTGCCTCTCATAGTGCTGGCAAGAGTCCTCAGGTGGGCTTCTCACAGCCAGCATCATGCCAGTTCAGTTCCACTGGGTGGAACGAGTTGACCACAGTCAACAATCTACAACAATCCTTCCTAGGGCAAGATAGCTCTGTATCTCTATGCAATCAAAATCTGCTCCTTGAAACCGCACTGTTTACTTAGACTGATACTCATGTAGAAAAATATTATTCTTTGTCTAAAATGCTTTTTGAAAAGGTAAAATTTTCTGTGAGACAGAAACTATGGTTTCAACATCAGGCAAACTGAAAGTGAGTAAAAAAAAAAAAAATTAAAGATGTTATTGTCTGAAATTTGAACAAAGAGCAAAATGATAGGTTTGATCAACCCAGTGAACCAACACAGCTGGGCTGTGATTGGCATCTATGTGATCTGGGCAGCTGTCACCTTAGGACTTCTAGATAGCTCCCATAACTCCTAACACCTTGTCCCCAAACAACTATGTTCAAGGGATATTTTATCTATTTTATCAGGAAAACTATTTCCCAGAAGTCCACACCAGAATTTCTCTTGCTTTGAAATGGCCAGAAACCTCACCCTAAACCATAATAGCAAAAGGGACTAGAATTGCTGTAATGAACACAAACCAGTCACGACTTGTGGCAGCCCTACACTTGCTGTTTCACTACTTTAGTCAGCTTTCTGTCATCATTACAAAAGACACAAAGGAATTAGAATAAGTGGAGGAAACCAACTGAAGGGGAGCTTTACTTTGGCTCTGGGTTTCAAAATTTCATTCAACGGGTGCTCAGCCCTGTTTCTTTGGGTCCATAAAGTCCACTCTGTCATGGGAGGAGTATGTGGCAAGGGAGGCCATCTCACCTTATGAATGCCAAGGGGCAAAATGAGAAAGTGAAGGAAGAGCAAAATCTCCTTCAAAGACACTGCTCATGGTATCCCTTCCGTGAGGCTACACCTCCTAAAAGTGTCACCACCAGGGGTTGGGGAGATACCTCAGTAAAATCTGTGCTCGCCTGGCAAGTGCAAGGGCCTGAGTTCAAACCCTGGTTCAGAAAAAAAAAAAAAAAGCATTTCCCCAAGGTAAAAAGCATTTTGGAGCCAGTGAGATGCCTCAGTGGTCTAAAGCTCCTGCTTAGGCAAGCTTAGGCAACTGCAGGGAACACAGTTTGATTCTTGGCACTACATGCTATGCCAACCCCACCCTCAGGGCAGGCTGAGCCAGTCTTTAGTTTAGAGGTCTTTGAAGGACACATACTAAAACTTTAGCAGTAACATACAAACCAAATCCAAGTTCTCTAGCTAAGAAAAAGCAGAGGCATGCCTGTATGTGTTAGCAAACACATCATATCTTATCAATTTACATTCCCCATAATCTAGTAATGTACTCACTCGTGCATAGTATGTACAAAGCAAATATTTGTAGCTGAAGTTAGAAAATGAAAGTCAATATTCGGAATACCTTTGTTAAACAGCACCAGTGAACTGCTTCTACCAAGTTTATTCAAGAATTACAAATATTACCTCCTTTTGTACAACATTAAAAGATAATCCTCAGTTAAATAAATTCACTGTTATTTCCTTCAATTAAGAAATATCCAGAATTTGACAACATCAGAATTCTTTGAAATTAATTAAGAAGTTGTACTAAACTGACAAAGTAGGACAGAATTATTTAGTGGAGTTATTTGTTTGTTTTATGTATTTGGTACAGAAACTCACTGCACAACTCAGACTCACCGTGATCCTTCTGTTTTCAGCCTCTCCAGTGCTGACATTACAGGCAGGCACCACCACACCCAGGGGCAGGGCTGGTGTGGCATGTGGTGCTAGGGATCAAACCCAGCCGGGCACTTACTCTGCTGAGCTATTTCACCAGCCCTAGATTAATTAGACAAAACATTTCTAAGGAAAATGTTGACAGCTATGTTGCAGTACCTTTACCCTTAAACTAACATCAACATTCATGTTGCTTTTCTATTTTCAATTATGTAAGTTACCTAAGTAACTTGACAAAGTAAAAAATTAATAGACTTACTGCCTATTAGGCTAGTTTCCCTCCCTACCTTCCCATGAAACTGGCATCATAGCTGTGATGTGCCACATGTCACGTAATGTAGCCTATAAATTGGCCATCTTGCCTCCTCTTTGAGTACAGAGGCAGGGCAGTATGTAATGACCTTGTATGGAGACCTCTGTAATTCCAGTAATGGGAAATAGGTATTTGGACAGTTCTTGCCCAAGACCCATTTGCCAATCCGTACCACACAGCTTCCCCCAGTCTCTTTCACAATGTCTCTCTCCACTTCAAGCCCACGCATTTGTCAGTGCCCCATTGTGCACATGGCAGACGACATGTGCCACTTCAGAGAGAGGCTGCTGTGCTCCTGCCCACCTGGGTCTGTCCTGTGAGCCCCACTCCGTGATGACTCTTCACTCAGACAGCAGCAGCAACTGAATTCCAGTGGCAGGATTGTATGAAAGCAAAAGTACCATTTTATAATAGAATAAAAGTGTTAATACATTGTGTATCATTATCTTCACTATAGTTACTCAGGTACAAGATGGCCTCCTCAAGCTCCACCCAATCCTCATGGAAGCCTGTTTGCCTGAGCACTCCACTCGCCCAAGCCTGCCTTACTCTGTGCAGAAGACCATAGAGAACAACTAGACTGGGTGTCTTGTAAATGATAGAAATTTGTTTCTCATAGCTCTGGAGACTGGGAAGCCCAAGATCAAGGCTCTGGTAGATCTGGTGATCTGGTGTCTGCTGGGGGTGAACTTTCACATTCATAGACGACTCTCACCACTTTGCAAAGGGTCAAGGGAGCTTGGGACTCTCTTCCATAAGGACACTAGTCCTGGTTGTGAAGGCTCCGCCCCCGTGGCACCATCATCTCTTCACCTCGAGGCACTTTCATGTTGGAGATTAGATTTCCATACAGGAATGTGGGGAACAAAAAGAATCAGTTTGTAGTAAGCACCTTCCGCTGAGCTGAGATGCCAGAACCAGCTCGGCAGGACCTTCACCAAAGGTACAAGTTGTAGGGGCAGCGACTAAAGAGCCTGCTTAGGTAAGCTTAGGCAAATACAGAGACTGGGGTTTGATTCCCGGCACCACATGCTGCACCAGCCCCATCCCCAAAATGGGTAGAGCCAGAGTGCCAGCATAGTGGTGCACTCCTGTAATCCCAGCAATGGGGAGCTGAAAGCGGGAGGATCACCATGAGTCCAGGCTGCGTAGTGAGACCCTGCAACAACCAAATACACTAAAAAATAAATAAATAAATAAATAAAAATAAAAGCTCCAAATTGTAAACCTTTGGGGTACATCTTCCAGGACCACTCCCCTTGCCTTTTATCCTAGACGCTTCCTGCAATTGCCATCTCTAAGACACTTTAGAGCAGTGGTTCTCAACCTGTGGGTCGCAACCCCAGCAGGGGTCGCCTACAGCCATCGGGAAATGTTATTTATTACATTTTGAATCATAACTGTAGCAAAATTACAGTTTTGAAGTAGCCACCAAAATTATTTTTTGGTTTGGGGTCACCGCAACATGAAGAACTGTATGGCAGGGTCACGGCATTAGAAAGGTTGAGAACCACTGCTTTAGAGCACTCTGCTGACCCCTTCTGTTACCCAATTAACAACTTTATGTCAATTTTTACTAAAGTCTTTCTCCTCAAACCATTTTTTCTTGCATAATTTACAAGTTCCCCATTTTACTGACCTGTAGCATGAAGCATATGCACCAGAGGAGCTAATTCACTGATACTTAATACTAGGCAAATGTTGTTTAATGTTAAACCAGTGAAACTAGTGGCAGCTCTTAGTCTTTTTTCTTTAGTTTAGTTTTGTTTTACATATTTGGTACAGGGTCTTACTACTGAGCTCAGACCTGTAGTAGTCCTCCTGTTTTCAGCTTCTCAGTGCTGGGCTCACAGGTGTACACCATCACGCCTGATCTTGAGGGCCAATTCAGCACACCTGAGGGCAGGGCCGGCTTGCATGTGGTCCCAAGAATCCAACTGTAGTCCCTGAGCTTGCCTAAGCTGGCACTTAGCCTGCTGAGCTATCTCACCAGCCCTTCTCCATAGACTTAAGATGGCCAAATTTGCATTAGAAAATAATTATATTTTCCTAACCATTTTTCTTTTTTTTTTTTTTTTTTTTTTTTTTTTTTTTTTTTTTTTTTTTTTTTTTTTTTTTTTTTTTTTTTTTTTGTTGTTGTTGTTTGTTTCTTTGAATCAGGAATCAAACTTAGGACCTTGCACTTGCCAGGAAGACATCATGATACTGAGCCATACCCCAGCATCCTGGACCTTTTTCTAAAAAGATAATTTTGTTATTGCTTATCATTATTTAAATGTGTCCCTTGGGCCATCTCACTTTCCCATCTCGGATGCCTTATCTGACAAAATTCCCATAAAAGAAATCCCAGTAATCACATTTTTCTCCTCTTGCTTATTTCCACTAAGAGTTCAGCACCAAGGAAACCAAAATATCTAGAGGTTACACATTTGGTTCATTTTGCTTTCCCTGAAGATCTCCTCCCAGACCATCAGGCTCCTTGTCTCTCCACAATAAGCTGCTTCTCTGATCTGATTCTGATGTGGAGGTTTCACAATTATCTGGAGAGCAAATGCAATCTGAGGCTTCCTTTCTTTAATTGTGTTGGTTCAAAATACCCAGGAGTGGCCTGTGAGCACTACCAAATCTGAAAATGAAGTGCTCCAAGAAAACTTTGCAACAACAACATAGTAATGAACTTTTAAAATAGACCTACACAACTTGGCTTTAACCAGCTAGCCTCCTAAGGAGTTTGTGACACTTTCATGACACAATGCCAATTCTTAAGGACAATGATACAAAAGATTTTACAAAAACAAGTCATTCAGCAAAGTAGCAACAGAAAACAAGTTCAGTGACCAAGACTTCTGAGTGTTGTAGCACTCCAGAACAACACAGAGGAATTGAGGCTCAAAGCTACCCATTAACATGTGCCTAGGACTTGGGTAAGTAGAGTACCAGGGTTGTCCAACTCACATCAAATCAGACTGGGAGCATAAAATTTTAAATTCTTAGCCTTTCTTCAAAATGACAAAAAAAAATTGAAAATTTAAGCTATAATCTAGCACTGTCAGAGAGAAGTCTAAAAATCTATTTTGTGGGAGTATTGCAGGGGATGTTGACCAGAACTTTTAGAATATGCCAAATTGTACCATGATTTTCAACTTTCTTCAATATACTTCCAGAGTCTCTAAGTCATGCTAAAGTCATACCATCTGCAAAATGTATTTTGATTGATGTAACGAAAAGAGCTCGAAATCAGAGGTGTGTATCTGTGTCTGTGACTGTGTCTGTGTCTGTGTAATGCCACCCTCATGCATACCAGTCCTGGCCCTGTTTACCTACAGATCTGAAGTTCACTCACCCTGAAATTAAGTGCCTCGCATTAAAAATATTAGGAGGGCTTGTGGGTTAGCTCAGTTGTTTAAGTGCCTGCTTGGGGAATCCCAGTCAAGGGCAGGGGACCTCAGTTCCAGGTTCCAGCCCCAGCTCCACCTACCCTTCTAGCCTTCCAGACTCACCCTTCAGCCTGAGCCAGCCAAAAAAACAAATAAACAACTTCTCAACTAAGGGGCTTGCCAATTAGTTCAGTTGTTTGAACACATACATGGACAAACACAGGCAGGTGTCAGGGACTGCAGTTCGATCCCAAGCTCCACGTGCCACACTAAAGCCACCTGGAGGCCACCTGAGCCAAGGTGATCCTCCTCAACTTCTGGGCTGGCCAAATAGCTCAGCAGATTGAAGCACCTCCAAGCAGGTGCAGGGGCCCAGGGGTTCAATCTCTGGACTGCTATGCCAGCCCCATCCCTGGGGCACCCTGAGGGATCAAGTGAGACTGAGCATGGTGGTACAGGCCTATAATCCCAGCTCTTGCGAGGCTTGTAAGCAGGTGGATCACCAAGATCTAATAGTGACACCCTACATACCCTATAGACTTTTCCCTAAAATATAATAATAATAATAATAATAATAATAATAATAATATAAGAAATAGTACCTGTGTTTCTGGCTATATCCATAGAGGTTTCCATTTTCTACTCTATCATTTGCTAGGAGCTTTGTTATGAGATAATCTTGGCTTCTGTGACCTGTTCCTATTTAACCCATTTACAAAGGATGGAGTGGGTTTTTTTTGGTGAAAGCGAAAGGAGGAAATAGGCTGGGAAAGCCCAGCCTCTTCCTTGGAGGTAACCCATCTTCAGCCATGTGACAAAGGGGTCTAGGCTTACGGGAGGCTTACATGCCTTTACAGCTGTCGGTGGCGAGACAAACAAATCTGCCTAATCTTATCTTTCTAGACAAGGAAGTCCTACTTCTCATAGATGTAACCACAACTCTGTATCAACATCATAAATAATAAAGGTAATACTTTTATTTTTCCATCTCTATCATTCTTGTTTCTTATGTCCCATTTAGTCCAGATCTCAAAAGTGGAAGACATATTTTACTGGAATACTTCAGGAATCTAGCATGTATAATATTTACATTCATCCTATTCTAACTAATTTTATTCCTAACTCATTAGCTTAATTAAAATAATATTAATTTTATAGCTTATAGCATATCAGAAATTATTCTAAATGCTTTACACAGACTTAATCTTCAGAACTATATAATATGTGTTACAAATGGTCCTTAATTTACCCATTGTTCTTTAGATGTGGTTTATCCCCCAAAGATTCATGTTTTGGGGAGCTGAGCTCAGTGAAGCAATGTAAAAGGTGGTAGGAGAAGGCGCTTAGATAATTGGAGATGCTTTCCTTGAAAAGGATTGTTAATCTCATGGAGTGAGTTAGTTCTCACAAGAGTATTTGTTATAAAATACTAGCTGGCACTGTCTTTGTCTCTCTCTCTCTCTCTCTCTCTCTCTCTCTCTCTCTGAATTCTGGTGACTCATTGTGGATTCAATATGAGATCTCTTCAGCTCCTACCATTGTGACGCAAAAAGAAGTCAGCCCCAGTGGTCTTGGGCTACCAGCAGAACTATAGGTAAATAAGCCTTTTCCTTTACACATTGATGAGCTTCTTATAGGAATGAAAAACAAGCTCAATTTTGTTTAGAATTCTGCAGATTTTCTAGCTACAAAAAGAATACATTCCTACTAAAGACATTATCAAGCATTGCAGATTTTACCAAAAATATCAGACAAAATTTGGAAAAAAGGGATTTGCTTTGTCATAGATAAGATTTACAGTGTTGCCCATAAGCTTCACGTACCCAGAACTGTGGCTTTTGGAAGGTAATTGCGTCACTATAGCTCTTAGGAAATGAGGCATGACTGGAGGTGGATCTCTGGCAGCATGACCAACAACAATAGATTCTTCTCCCCAGACCCTCCTCTCTCTGCCTCCTGGCCACTAAGTTGAGAGCAGGCACTCCATAATGATTCCCACCCCCCCTGGAGTTTTACAACCATAGAACAAATCCCCTGAAAATATGAGCCAAAATAAAATTCTCCTCAATTAAGTTTCAGGTGTTAACTAAGCTAGGTTTTAGTACCACAGAAGTCATTTCTCTGACTCCACATGGTCTGACCATATGGTTTAGAAGGCTTTGGAGCTGTTCACAGAAGGCATTTGGAAGGGTTTGGAGATGTGAGCCTTAGAAATCCTGTTGCTGTACTTAATGGGAAATTCAAATGTCTTCATTTTTCCCACATACTGAGACTTTATAGAAGACTCAGATTATGGGAGGTAAACTGATTAACCTGGCAGGGGAAATTCCAAAGCATCCCCGTGTTCAGGCTGTATCATCAATATTGTTGACTGCTTCCAGCCGGATCTACAGTGACAAGCAGGAGCCAAGGACAAAGTCAAAAGATATAAAAGCTTCTCCATTTACCCAGGAAGGAAACACCTGCAAAGATGAGCAGAAGAGAGCCTGTCTACTGAAAACATTAACATTAAAAAGAATCCGAGTACCTTATCTCAGAACAACAGGGAAGATGCCTTGAAGTTACAAGAACCAACAAGCAATCTAAAAGGTACAGAGCCATAAAGACTTTGCTTTGAGGGGAGAGCCTGAGAGAGCCCAGCTCATTAAGAACCAATTAGTGGATTGTTTCTCGCAGTTCAACCATCTCAGCCTTAAAAAACTCTCTGCAGTTGTGAGACTAGGGAGCCCTGAGTCACTGCTCAAACTGGAAGCAGAACTTAGGCATTATCCAACTATAAATGCTACAAACTAAAAAATGTTTAAATATGCTTGGTATGGAAAACTCCAATAGCACCCATTTATGTAAGCAGTCTAATATTTATGTGCAAGTTCATTTCCATTATACAGTCTCCTTCTTACATATTTTCCTCTCATAATAAACTATTTTTGGCAAAAAAAAAAAAATCCTGGCAACATCCATGTGGTTTTCATGAGTTCAGAATGGAAGGGTTATGGAGACAAGGAGGCTTCCACCAAAATTTCAAAGAAAGGCTTAGAAAGCCAGGCCGTATGCATCCCATGGGGCAGAAGTAAATCTGTGAGAGTAAAGCTGAAGCTCAGCAAAGGCCCGAGGAAGTTGGAGAAGCCAGGAATGTAGCAAATCACCTGAGGAGAGCCACAGACAATGAGCAGAGTCACCCAAAGGAGAGCTACTAGGGCCACAACCAGCATTGGCATCCAGGTCCTTCATAGGACGTATATCTGTCCAACTTGCCCCAGGTATGGGTCCAGCACTAGAGAATTTAATGTTTTTCCTGCTGGGTTTTGATCTTGCATTGGTCCCATTCCTTTCTATACGTGTATTTGTTCCTTTTGAAATTACAATTGGATGTAGAGTTAGGGATCTACTGGTCTCACTGCCATCAGTTCTGCCTGTGGAGAAATGGCTGCAGGAATGGAAAGATAAGACAAAAGCTGGGCTAGGTGGTCACTGGTCTGCCTGGTGGGCAAGACTAACCACAAGAAAATGATCCTTCATTTATACTTTTGCAAAGTTAGTAACATGATGCTGATAAGTTTTCCGCGGTGTCGCAGCAGAGAAACAGGCAGAAGGGAAAAGGGGCTTTATTCTCTTGGAGGACATGGACAGCACTCTGGGAAGATAAGGAATTCTCTGAATTGGAACGAAGGGAGGCTGAGGCTTTTATGACCTTTTACCAGGGGTGGGATTTGAGGAGGATGTTTAGATTTACCTGAGGAGCTGATTGGGGCCTTCCCGGAGATGGCAGGACAGGTGGAAGGAAATTGTACCCTGCGCTGAGTTAGAGAAGAAGGGGGAGGTGGTCTTTGGGAAGATAAACTGTTGTTTTAAGGGCTTCAGCCATATTAGATGACCACCATAATGATTCAGCAATTCATACTAGGGCCAGAACCTATCAGATGCAAGATTGCCTAGTGATTAATAGCTGACCTTAACCAGACAGGACGTTTATCTTAGGACTGAGGTAGCATGTTTGCTTTAGGCTCTGAGGCCCAGTCCCACCTACACACATCTGATCCATTTCCTGGCTTCCTGCAGCTCCCAACATATTTCCCTTTTTTGTTTTTGTTTTTTTGTTTTTTGTCAGAGATGGGTGTTTCACTGCAGTTAGAGTTATATCTAGAGAAGTCTTTAAAGGACCTTTTTATATTTGATGCCAGTCCAAAGATTGTAGGTGCTCAAATTCAGCAATATAACCCTATATAGTCCAATAAGCATAATAGTAGTGAGTTATCAGCACAGCTGGTAATTGTCAAAAGTTGTTGACTTAAACCTTTTACAGCTCAGAATATTAATATGGAATTACTTTTATACCTCCTGGTTATACTTTTCTGCTGGATGGTTAAGACCAAGTTAAAGCAAGGCCTGTGTAACTACAAATGTAACTTTTTCTACCTGCTAAGGTCAGTCAGATCTCAGGATTTACCTTGGAACCATGTACAGCACCTTGTAGATCTTCTGTTAGTATCAGCCATCTAGATGAGTTACAGCCATTGCTTGACCAATTTGCTCTTTGTGAAAGCCTGAGAGATTCTTTTCTCTCTAGGTGACTGTCCTTAGGCACACCATACATTATCAGTCACTTTTCTCTGTGGCCCCATCATATCCTTGATCAGAAAATTTGGGTCATAACTGAGTTACAGGATGTCACAGCAAAGGTTCTCTTATGTCCTGAGTTCTTACTGATCTTGAAGGTCTAGAGCCAGAATATTGGCTATACTTTCAGCTCGTCTATCTCTCTAATTTTTGGTCTGCAAACTTCAGTTGTTAAATATCCAGAAGAGAAGCTTAATAGCATAATTACCCTGTAACAGAGGGCACTGAGTTTAACATTACTATCTATCAAACACCTTAGATATGAAATACAACTATTATTTTTGAACAACCATGGATATTCTAATACTTAGATCCCTACAGAATGTTTAAAAAACTGCATATTTTACATAGAAATTTAGAAACCAAACCATATATAGCATTGTTGCAGACCAATCTTATGACATTTTATGAAATGCTTACATTTTTGTTTTGACATAACATAACCCTTTTAACCAATCTCCGTTATCTAATACATGAGAATTCTTCACCTAATTAATTATCCTTAAATGGGACACAAGGCTTCTGCTTTCCTCCTCATCACCACCTCTTATTTTATTTATTTATTTTTGCTAGGAATTTGAAAGAAAGTCTTATCAAAATAAGCACTCTTTAACATTTTACAAGACCTATACACTTGTAATCACAAACTTAAGACATCGTGAGATTAATAATAATGAGTTATTCTGCAAACCTTTGTTTAATTTAGTTGAATACCAAAAACATTTTTAAGAGAAACCAAACTGTAGTTTTACTGAAAGACTTTTATCTTTGAACTAATGACCAGTTTATCGAGGGTGTCTCTTTAGAGACTACTGAGATTATTGGGAGCTCCTCATTAATGAATGAAAAGTTTGGCCACAGCTCTTAGTCATCAATAGGACTCTTCTCTGAATCAAATTTCTCCCCACTCTAAGGGAATTTTTGCTTAATTAGTTTAAACCTTTTGATAAATTGCATATAAACTAATTTTGATATGACTTAGAGCAGCTGGTAGCTTAGGAGAAGGCATGCTTTCAAGTCCATATCCCAAACTGTAGTATGAACAAATAACCAAAAAGGCAAATAAAAGGGGAACTACAGCTGTTCACAGAACGACACACACATAAACAAATACCTGTGTATTTGTACACACAAACAACCATCTTTACAAACTTATGAGTGCACTCAACTATATATTTCTGGCCAGATTAATCTATAGTAACCATCATAATATTTTTAAAGAAATGTAAAATTTTAAATAGACTATTTGGACTTTGTCATATGTCAATAAGCAAAGCTATCAGAAAATTTTAGAAGGAACAAAGTCTTTTATCTCTAACCAATATGCATATTTTGTGTTTTTTTTTTGTCTTAATACTAGTAAAATTTAGCTCAGTCATCTGTATACATGTTATGATCTATCTAAACCTTAGATTTCCATTTTGTCAGTTCCTTCAGTAGGCCACAGATTGAACCTGGCTTCCTTGTTGTTAACTTCTTCTCCAGCTCTAGCTTCATGGTATAGCCTGGCAGCATACTCCAGTACCCAAATAGGTCATTTAGCATTCTCTAGAAAAACACAAGCATATTCTCTCCCCCAGGTTAGCAGTGGATAGGGTCCCTTCCATTGTCCAGTATGGAGATCTCTCCAAAGGATCCTTCCTATCCTTTTTGCTCTTACTTGATGCAATTGTCTTTTTACTGCAATACTTCCATCTTTTGTAGAATTCAAAAAGTTAAGAGTGTATACTGCCAAGCAAAGTCTATTATGAGATGCAAATTTTGTAGGGAATGATCACCTTTTTGTTTTTACAGTTGAATTTTAATTGTACAATGTGCATACTCAACAATTTTTTGAGCTTGAGGATTATAGGAAATCCCTGTGACAAGGGAAATATGAAAAGTCTTACAAACTTTTGGAAGGCAGCACTTGTACATGCTGGGCCATTTCAGCCTTAAGTGTTCATGGGTAGCCAAGGGCACATGTTTAGCTACTTCACTAGTGTGGGCAGTAGCAAATATGAATCCTAAGGAAGTGTCTACTGAAACATGGACCCAACACAAAGGATCAAATTCAGGAATGTGTGTAACATAACATCATTTAACAATTTCCCAGGGTTATGCTCGAGTCAGTGAAACTGTTTGCATAAGGCAGAAGCATTTTGATGAAAAGTGACATGAGACACAGAAGCTTGTTGAATAGCATCTGAGGTAGTGATAGTTTTGTGTGGAGTATGTGGCACATATAGCCATTGTAAGGGACCCTGAGACTGCCAAAGAATCCCAGTGGGCATATACTGAGTTGGGCAAATAATTAAACGTTGGTAAAGATGGATCAACTCTAGAGAGCTGGGCGTCAGAAAGAGCCTGATTAACTTTGTTCAAGGCAGTCTTAGCCTCTGGTGTAAGTGTTCTTATAGAAGTTGGGGCTGAGTTTCCCTTGAGAACGTCAAAGAGAGGACTTAATTCATACTTAGTTAGTTTTAGAGTTGGGCACAGCCAATTAAAGTTACCAAGTAGAGTCTATAAATCATCTCAGGTTGCAAGATGTCTAACCTGAATCTGAACAGTTTAGGTCACAACATGCCTCTGCTGAATAAGGTGTCCCAAATATGAAAAGGGCGCCCTAGTCTGCACCTTTTTAGGGGTTATCACTAGATCTGCATTGCAGAGGGTATCATCTAATTGGATAAACATGCAGTATAAAATGGATGGGGATTCACATGCCAAGAGAATGCCATCTACCTAACAGATAATGGATGCTGATGGATAGGCCTGTTGCGCTGACCAAATGGCTATAGTCACAAACTCGGCACAGGGTTGAACTACTCACCATACCTGTGGTAGACAACACCACTGAAAATAGCTTATAGGGGTCTGATTACTAATGGAGGTCAAACTAAAAGCAAAATGTTTTTATCTTCAAGGTAGAGAGGGAAAAGAAAGCAACAGTCTCATAAATCAATCACCCTCATGGAAAAATGTAAAGAAATAGGCACAGGACTGCACAATCCCCATTGCAGTGTTCCCATAGGTTCCATGGTGCCACTGATTACCTGCAAATCCTATAGCAATCTCCCCTTTCCTGATATATATATATATATATATATATATATATATATATATATATATATATATATATATATATAATTGGGGTATTTCAAGGGCTATTTGAAAGTCCTAGGTGCCCTGCCATCAGCTAGCTGTTCATTTACCAGTGTATGAGTTGTTATAATCTTCTCCTGAGTTAGGGGCCACTAATCAACCCAAATTAGGTCATCAGACATCCAAGTTATCTTGGATGCCATCCATGGGTTGAAAAAGAGATCCAGGCCCCCCCTGAAAATGGCCTATGCCAAAAGAGGGTTTGGGTTTTTTTTCCCCTTGATTATTTTTACCAAGCCCTTGATTGGGAAGGAAACCTTGTTGAACATCTGATGAGCCACCAGGGTGTTAGGACTGGCCAAAAATGCTCTCATACCCTGTAATTTGTCATAATCCATAGATTGACCATAGAATGGCCTGCTGCATTCCTTCAGATTAGCAATTTAAGCCCTTCTGCTAGGGTAAGAAGCCTCGCCCACTCCTTTTAAGTATATAGTGGCCACATTCAGAGGCCATGCCTCAGGCCAGTGATGCTGAGCAATAAACATCTACACCTGTGTGCAATAGCCCCTTAAATGCTTTTCCTTCAATGGTCAACTCCATCTCTGGATAATTTCATTTAATCTGCTGAACCCAGTAAGTATTAGGAGACCCAAAATGCTTGAATAGCTGTGGGTTTGTTGTTTTTTTGTTTTTTTGTTTTTTTTAAATAAATTTCCCAATTTTTTCCAAGGGAAAAAAAATGACAGAGCAATGGGAGTACCTGGAGTACTTTCCACAATGGTTTGAGTAATTGAATAACAATTGTTATTTCTCTGGTATAATCAGCATCAGTTATACAAGGCAAAACCTGGAGACCTTTTAAAATGAGACCGTTATGGCCTAACAAGATTCGTACTATAAATTCCATAGCATAGATCCATAGAATCCAGCAGGAATAAGTTGGGGTCCCATGTCAGGAGTCAATAGGAATCTGGAGGAGGAACTGAAACCCAAGCTTCCTCTGTCAGTCGTGGCTCCCCAAAGGCCAAAGATGCTTGTGGCAGGGGAGAGGAAAGCACCCCCATTTGTTTGCGAGGGCCAAGGTAGCCCCATTGGAAGTTTCTCTGAATGGATCAGCCTTCCTCCTCAGTTTTAGATTTCCAGTCACTTGCCCAATGGTAATGGTAATCGTCTACATGTAGTACATGGACTGAAAGGTTTCCTTGAAGAAACAGATAAAGGCTGTGTTGTTTTTGGTGCAGCAGAACAGTTTTGGGCTATATGTCTTTCATTCCCACAGTGGAAATGAACGATCTTACCTTTAGACTGTGGAAGAATAACCTTAGGTAGCTAGCTCCCTGTATTCATGAGGGCCTGATAGCTGCACAAATCTGAATCATCTCAGGCAGTGTAGCCCACTGTTTATGGTCTCTTACCTCTTTACACCACTTAAATCATTTTCAAAGGCCAATTGTTGAACTATTATTTCACTAGCTTCCCTGACACTGACAATCTTCTGAGTAGCTTGCAACAAACCTGAAGCAAAATCTTGGAAAAGGTTCATTAGGGCCTTGCCTAATAGAAGCCAACTTAAAAGATGCTTCACTCTTACCAGAAAGTTCCCTCCAGGCCCTAATCCAATTGTTAACGTAGTTGCAATGTAAAGGTGCATTTATTATTTGTGCAGGCAAAAACATCCTCCCCAAATAGCCTATCTTTTGTAATGGCTAAGTTGTAAAACACATTTCCTGCATGTTCCCTGCTATATATATATATATATATATATATATATATATATATATATATATGTATATGTATATATATATTTCCCTGCTATATTTAAAGCAATTTTCTTTTCACAATAGTCTCCTGGATTTAACATGTTTTACTTATTCCTTTCCAATTATTTGGGGTCATAGCCTGTTGTCCTAGCATTTCTACTAAACTCAAGGGAAGGGGCACAGTAAGGCCACAAGTAGCAACAGCTTGTGTTAATTGTTTTAAGGTTTTAAAAGGTGTGGATTCAAGAGGACCTACAACTTAGTTTGGATCTGTGACTCAGCAAAATTTTCTTGAGCTGCCATGGCTGGGACTGTGGTTTGTGGCTCCATAAAACCCATTGAGTGATCTGGTTTTGCCCAGATTTTAAGCATTGACAGTATCTTGAGCCTAACAAATTTGCAATGCCAGCAATGCACTTAGCCAAGGCCATAGCGTACCATAGTCATGACCCCCTATGTAGTACCAGGCACAGGACTGTAATCGGTGGTATGCATCAACCTCTGTACCTGGATGGGGCCAACAGATCGGCAGGCAGCTGAGAAATCCAGAATCCCAGCTGGGTCTGCCTAAGACCAGAGCATGAGACTCTCCCAGGGCCCAGTTTGTGCCCCTCCACCTGGAGGCACTGTGCTGCCTAGAACTAATGGATCATGATTACAGTGGTCTTAGTGGCACAAAGAAAAACAAAAATATAGCAAATATTCATATATATATATATATATATATATATATATATATATATATATATATATATATTGTAGTGGTTACAATGTGTCAACTTGGCTGAATGACTCAGCAGCCCGGTTCCCTGTTGGTGGGAGCCCCACTCTGGGGTACAATTGGTTCTTCCCTGGAGTATCACCCGGGCCTGCCTAGGATATGATTGGATTTCTCCCTAGAACGGGATCAAGGGCCCGTCCTGGGGTATGATTGGTTCCACCCTAGGGCGCAATGAGTCCACGTC
>PVJA010006579.1:49675-72645 GCA_004027025.1 Myocastor coypus | reverse complement strand
CATGGCCGGTCTGATGGGAGCCAAGCCATCAGCACTCAGCCAGCCGTGGGCCACTTTTCCTGGGCCCGCTTGGCTGGGGCTGGAGCACGCACCGCTCACTGTGGTCCCCCAGGCCCTGTGCTGCCTCTGCTTATAGTATGGTGCCCAGAACAGGGATGCCTCTCCTGTCAGCAGCTAGCTCTTGCCTCAGTTCTTCTTACGCCAGATGGGCAGGCATTTTGTTCCGGGCCTGCCTTCTGCACAGCTGTGGGAGGCATCTCTTACTCTAGATCACTGTGCAGCCAGATATAGGACAGACACCAGCAGAGATGGGACGGAAAAGCGACCACCACACCCTCTGGCTTCCTGGCCAAGCATTGCCCTTGCGAGAGTCCCACACTGCTCTCATTCGTCTGCTAGGGCAGTGGCCTTTGGTGGTGGGATACCACTTCCATCTCTAGGTCTCTAGACCTTGTTTAACAGCAAGCAGACATGGAAGGTTTTTCTTGAAGCTCACAGCCAAGAGAAGAAAAGACAAACAACTGAATATCTGCTCTCTATCCATGCCCTTGCTAGCGCCAAACTTGTGGGCCAACAGCGACTTCCTTCTGACTCCCCGACCCTTGCTGGAGAGAACTTGGGCTCTCTGCCTGGCTGTGCACTGTACTGCAGCCCCTGGGGTAGAGCAACTTACTGGGCTCAGCACCACCTGAGATGCACAATTTCCCCAGGCTCCCTCTGTGGCTCTTCAGCACACTCACCGTTGTGAGAGGCTGCAAGCTCATGTTGCTCCTCTAGTGTCACTCTTGTCAAACTGCCCCAGCCCCACCTGTGCCCCTGAGTCATCCTGTAAGTGGCAGAGCCCAAAATGTACATCTCTGGCACTGGGGCTGGGAAGATAGCTACATGGTCTCAGTGCCTGCTTGGCAAGCCCAAGGACCCAGGTTCAGTCTCCCGCACCGCATGCCATGCTGCCAAGCCGGCCACTAAAACTGGGCATACTAGTGCACACCAGCAATCTCAGTGCTGGGAAGGCTGAGACAGGAGGATCACTATGAGTCTGAGCAGCATAGTGAGACCCTATACCAAATAAATAAACAAACAAACATCCAGGTGCTGCTGCTGGTCCAGAAACCGCTGCATGACTGTGCATTAGAACATGCTGAGGGTTTGGGAAACACCCCTGTGTCCCAGGCCCAATTCAGACAGAACTGAAATATCTGGTCATAGGGCCCTGGATTTTGTTTTGGTTTTTGCTTTTTGTCGTGCTGAGGATTGAATCCAGAGCCTAATGCATGCTAGGAATGTTCTCTACCACTGAGCCATACCCCTAGCTTTAAAAAAAAAAAAATCTCCTCAGGTAATTCAGAAAGTCTGCAGAACAGGATGAGAATTACTACTGACCAAAAGAATGAATTTTTTGCTAAGACGATTGAAGAAGAGCCTTGGAGAAAGAGTTGGGTGGTAAAGCACCTCCCTGGTATGTGCTGAGTCCCAGATTCGATCCCCAGCACTGCAGATTTAATAATAATAGTAATGATTATAATGATAATAATAGTGATGATGGTGATGATGATGTCTGATGATGATGATAATAGACGTTGCTGAAGTTTGCTGCTATATATTCTGTGTCAGAATCATTGTTTTCAAAATATTGTTTGTCTGTTCAGGAGACACATAGCAACTCTCTCCTGAACTGCGCCGTGGTCCACAATGCCTTCTTCTATAATAAATCTGCACTCATACTGCTCCTTAATAGCACAACGACAATAATTAACAAGCGTCACACGCACAGCCACCTGTCCATTTAGAATTTCAACAGGACAACCTCCTAAATTCTGTGATCCAAATATTATCTACATCATCTTCCCTTCCAGCCAGAAAACTCGAACGAATGTAAAGTGTGTAGCCAAGGGGGACAGCTGTACTGCTGCGATACTTGTCCAAAATCCTATCACGAGGACTGTCACATCCCACCTGTGGACACCAAGAGGTGCGTGAGACGCTGTCCTCCCCACTTCCCTCGCCCTTCTTCCTCCTGTCCTCCTCGGTTTTCATCTCTAGATGGGCCTCGATGCAGAGGGAGCAGAACCCTTAGCATCAAGATTCAAAAGTATCATCCAGAGCAATCTAATGGTGCTGATGGTTGCAGGTCAGTGGGAAGCAAAGGTTCTTCAAGTAGTGCTTAAGTGTGACACTGAGAGCTGTTATCTTACCGCCCCTTCTCAGCTCCTGAGCCTGCGTGCTCTGACGGAACCGCAATGTCAAATACTGGTGGCTGAGTTCTTGCATACACCACCTGCTGTGAGGACATCACAGTGTTGATAAAGTTGACACTAATGAGCCTTCGGAGGTCCGTCCCACTGTCTATCAACTCAGCTGACTTTGGATGTGATAAGACAGCTGAATTCTAGGGAGTGAGGCATTTCTGATGCACATTTTTGGGCTGTAAACATGTCTTTGGACAGAGGTGGTGTGGAGTGTGGAATTCCACTGATACTGACAAAAGCTCTGAGTGGTGTTGTCGGTAGAATTGCTGCAGCCTGGAGAGTGACCTACCAGGAATGTGTCCTGTGAGGAGAGCATTGCCCTTCCGTGATGGGAAGAGTCTAACTTGACCCACCTGTTCCCAGGGCACTACCTCAGAGGAGCAATGAAAGTCTCTGCTTTTGGCCAATTAGGCAATCTGCAGAGGCAGAAAGCAGATCATCTCTTTTTTCTACCTCACGTGTAGCTCCCATCGCTGTAGGATGGGTATCTTGAGCAAGTTCTGGGTGGCCAGAGAGAGGCTTACAAGGCCAGGATGGCTCATTGCATCTCCCTGATTGCTGTGGGTCTCCCAGCACAGAGGATGGTACAGAAGGAGAACAACTCTTCAGCTAAATGGGTCGGACACTCAGGCTATAGGTTTCCTTTCCAAGAAGTTTCTATGGCACGGATGTGAGCTACTGATCTGGCAGTGGCAGAGTGGAGAATGTTCTTAACTCATGCTCCATGCTTATCCAGCAGGATTGAGAAGCAAGGGCTGATGTCCTGATTTTTCTGTGGATCCTACGTACCATGGCTCCAGCATTACCATTTTAAGGTCCTAAATTCCAGTACTCAACTGGGAAGATCAGGATTTGTTCTCAAGCCCAGAGTGAGTTCAATGAGAACTCCAGATTCTGAGGACAATAAGCCGACCACCCATGGCTGGGACATCTCACCCAGTGTGTCATCGCCCTGTGACTACTGTGGTGGGAAGGGATGTCTTTGGCTGTGGAGCCCAGATGGAATTTTAGTGCTCAGGGCTCAAGAGAGAAACTGTATACAAAACAGTAACCACATCATTCTTGAGCAGAGAGCCCCAGGAGTTGTAGGGATGGTGGCTGATTCTCGGGCTTTGCCATTGCTCACCATATACCTAACCTCTCAGAGACCCGTGGAGTTGCACCTTCTGCGAGACAGCGGCTATTCGGAAAAGGTGCCGAGACAGCCAACGATGTCTCCAGGAATCCGAGGTGCTGATGAAGGAGACGAGTGATGAGCAACAGCTGGTGAGTGGGCAGGGCCCTGACGCTCACAAGGAAAAGCCCCGTCTTGCAAAGCTAGGGAGCGATGCTCAAAGACCAATCACTTTCTCCTGCTGCCCTTGTGTCCCAAGACCTAGCACCAAAATCCGTATCACAGAGTCTCCAATCAAGGAATTTCTCACTCTGAGAGGCCAGAGCTCCAGAAGCCACCTCTTCTATCTGGACTTGGCCCTGGCTTTTTCACTCTAAGCTACTTTGCACTTAAAATTTCCTCCTCCTTTTGCAGAAATGTGAGCTACTCCTCTTGAAGGTCTACTGCTATGTGGTAAGGACCTTCTCTTTCATAACATGGTATTATGTAAATAACAGCATCAAAACTAAAAAATTGCATTTGTCCAACTCGTAGTCTGAATCCCAGGGGCTCAAGTTATGCTTCCCTTTGCTTTGTTGGTGGCTGCCTTTGTTCCTGCTGCTGTAACAAATTACTATAGACAGTCTGTGTACAACAGATACGTATTTCTCACAGTTCTAGAGACTGGAAGTCTGGATAGTAGCATGATGGGATTGTGATGAAGACCTTCCAGGGTACATTGGCTGCCTCTTCTGTTCCACTTGAGCAGAGTAGTGGGGGGATCTCTAGAGTTGCAAGAAGGACTCTAATTGCTCTCAGGAGGAACCCACCTTTATGACCTAATGACCTCCCAAAAGTCCACCTCCTCACGCCATCACCTTGGGGTGGAGATTTCAGCCTATGAGTTGGAAAGAGTAGAAATACAAAGATTCAGACCACAACAGTAGGAGTCTGGGGAAGGCGAAGCGGAAACACACCTACAGCCCTGGCCTTTTGCTGTTCTCCTCAACAGATTAAAGCTGCAACTCTAAGCCAACAGGAACATAAGGATTTACAAATGGTCAAGATCAGGCTGAGGGAGCAGAAGTATTTCCGAGTGAAGGAGTTTGTGCAGGACATACGTCTCATCCTTCAGAGCCACAAAGCAAGCAACAGAGTAGGTGCTTCTCCTAGCTTCACCCTTCCTTTCAGTCTCTTCACCTTGCACCTTCTTCCATCAAGAAATGTTTCAGTTGCTGTCATCCTGTGTCAAACTGGGACACATAAAATGTCAGGAAACTATTTTAAAAACCCCGTGGCACAGGTAGGGAAAGTAACAACAAACCAGAAGGCATCACCAGAGGGGTGAGCCTAGGACCCCTGGTTTTACTCACTTCTGGCTAGTCCATTCTTTGGGTTTAGGGGAGGGGGTACAGGAAATTGAACTCAGGACCTTGTACAGGCAGGCACTGTACCACTGAGCTATAATCCTGGCCCCTTCAGATAGTCCATTCTTCTTCTTTTTTTCCTCTCAGTACCGGAGATTGAACTGAGGACCCTACACTTGCTGGGCAGGAGCTTATTCTACTGGGCCATCTCTTCTGCTCCAGATAGCCCATTCTTAATCATGAAAAACAGCCCACTGCTAGTCCGCTCACTGCCACTGGAAACACAAATGTATTTTAAAGGAAACTAGTGTTTCTCTTATCTAAGGGAAGATACCAAATCAAGCTTGTCAAATTTCTAAGTCTTAGATTTCTTTCTTTTCTTTTCTTTTTTAATTTTATTTAGTATAGGGTCTACAGGGTCTCATTACACAGATTGGACTCATAGTGATCTTCCTGCTTTCAGCCTCCCAAGTGCTGTGATTATAGGCATGCGCCACCAAAGTCTCAATCACTGTCTCAACATGTTCCAGGGGCAGGGCTGCCATGGCACGCCCGGGATCAAACCCGAGTCCCTGTATGTGCCTAAGCAGGTGCTCTAGTCTGCTGAGCTAGCTGGCTGGCCCTTAGACTTCTTTACATGCTAATTTCCTAATTATCTATCAAAAAGTTAACCAGACTTCTCAGAGGATGACTCTATACTGTCACATGGTTGCAGACCATGTATGCTGTGGTTAAAAATCAAGTAGAGAGAACTTTTAAAAAATTATGTTGGTGTGACTAGGGGTGAAGATTCATGCCTATAACCCCAGCACATGAGAGGCTGAGGTAGGAGGATTGCTGTGAGTTCAAGGCCAGCCTGGGCTACCAAGTGAGTTCAAGGAAAGCCTGAACTACATAGTGAAACCCTGTTTCAAAAAAACAGATAGATAGATAGATAGATAGATAGATAGATAGATAGATAGATAATCTTTCAGATCAGGAATTAGACCACAACATGCAGGTTGAATATCCCTAATCTGAAAGTTTAAAAACTAAAATACTCCAAAATTTGAAACTTTCTGTGCAAACTACAAACAGAAATTTTTCACTTAATTATGGATTATGTTGTGTAAAATCACCTTCAGGTTATGTGTATAAGATTTATATGAAACATAAGTGAATTTTATGTTTAGGCTTGGGTCCTACACCCAAGATAATCTCATCATGCGTATGAAAAATATTCCAAAATTTTAAAAATTCTGGAACTTCAAACATTTCTAATGACAACCGTTTCAGATACAGGACATTCAAACTGGCACAAAAAAGAAATGAGAGAGAGAAGTAAAATCCATTATTGCTAGGTGTGAAAGGGCTGCCAAAGAGAAGCAAGAGGGCTGGTGAGATAGCCCAGAAGTCTAAAGCACCTGCTTAGGCAAGTGCAGGGACTGTGGTTTGATCCCCAGATCACATACCTTGTCAGCCCTTCCCCTAGGGTGAGGTTAGCCAACTGCAAGAAAAAAAGCAAGAACTCCATGGGAAGACAAAAAAAAAAATGTATCAGACTGGGTTGGGGCAGAGCTTGCGTGGGCAGTACAGAGGCGTAACAGGTGCTGATTGGGGCAGGCTTGGTGGGTGCAGAAAACAAGAGAGGAAGTTCAAGGCTAACCAGGAGGAAGAAGACAAAAATCAGTCTAGGACTGACACATGGTTGGTTAAGGATCCCCCTGCCATGTTGGCCCACTGTCATGACCCAGCAGACTATTGTATGGGTACAGACACATCATTCACAAAGTGAAGGCTCTGACCCCCTACTAAGTTACTTGGTTAAGCTTCTAAACTTCTCTATTCTCAAGTTGACACAACATATCAGCCACCACAATCCTCCCCTTGCCAACTTGGCAACAGGTATATTCCAGATAGTAAGGCATGCTTATTCTCATCATTTCACAACTTGAGCGTGATAATGATACAGCTCCAACAATCCTCAAGAGCTAGTATTACGCTTGTCATCATCATATATCTTAGAAACATCACATTCTGACCCTGGTCCCCAAAAGTCTCATATGCAAGACATTTAGTCCACCTACAAGAGATGCCAAAGTCCTGACACCAGTAAGTCCAGGCTCCAGCTCTCCTCCAAGAAACAAGTTGAGCTCTTGGTTGCAAGCTCCTGTACAAATGGAAAGTTAGACACTTCCAACATTCAATCACACAAAATAGATATTTTTATTCTAAAAGTTATAAACAGGAATACAAAGGAATGGGATTAAAGCAAGTTCAGTTTCCAGCAGGTCAAACAACAAGTCCTGTAGTTCCATGTCTAGCATCCAAGGCAATCTGAGACAAGTTGTGAGCTCCAAATGGCTTGGGTGGCATAACCCCATGGAGCTTCTGGTAGTCACAGTTCCCATGGCTCCTCTCTGAAGCCCACTTTGCTGCTTCCTTGCAGCTTTCCTCAGAAAAATCCATGTTTCTGGCTTCTCCAAGCTTCTGGGGTGTCCACTACAGCTTCAGCGTCTTAGCCACAGCTTCTCAAACTGCCCTCCCAAGGACACATGACTAGCCTCCCAGGCCTTCTGAAATCAAGGTGGAAACTTTAAACCTCAGAACTCTCACATTCTGTATGCCCATAAAACCAATGCCATGTGGATAATGCCAAGGTCTGCTGCCAAGCTTTCTTCTTTTTTGGCTGTAAGAATCAAGTACCTGGATCACAGAGCACTCTGAATCCAATTCTGAGAATCAGATTTTCTGCCGCCATGCTGGTACATGGCACTCTGTGGCTTTCTCCTCAAAGCAAAGTCTTTTTCCCTTTTGCAGCTTTGAGATACAAAGTGTGGATACTTGCTGTTTCCTGTGATGCCCTCAGACCATCTCTCCTAATCTCCTATTCCTTCTCAGCAATCAAGATCTTCTCAGCTTTATCTGTTAATCCACTCACAACACTTTAAATCATCCTGCTGACCTCTTTGCTCTTGATTCTCAATATAAATCTGGATAACCCCCCCAACAGTAGCCATACAACTGCTTCAACATTCAACTGCCTTGAAATTTCTTTTGCCAGAAAAATCAGTCTTCTGCCTTTAACCACACTCTCAGGCAAAGTCTCTGGACATGAACAAAATGCAGATAAACTGCCAAGCTATAACGTATATCATTTGGAGTCCACCAGCCAGTAGAGTCCTTCTTCCCAGCAGAAACTCCCAAACCTGGACTTTACTAGCAGAATTTCTATCAGCCTTCTGATAGACCTTCTGGTCTGAGTTCTGACCAGAATCTCCCATAAAGAACAGCCTAAGATGTTTCAGCTCTATTCTTTTTTTAAAAAAAAAAATTACTTTTAATCTTTTATGTATTTATTTGGATAGGGTCTCACTACACAGCTTAGACTGGTAGACTGATCCTTAGACTGATCCTTCTGTCTCAGCCTCCTCAGCACTGGGATTACAGGTGGGCACCATCATGCCTGGTTTAGGTGGCCAGCTTGGCATACAGTAACAGAGGTCAAACCCAGATCCTTGTGCTTGTTAGGCAGGCACTTAGACCACTGAGCTATCTCTCCAGCCCCCAGCTCTACTCTGTAAGTTGACATCTTTGAACCTTTCCACATTCTTCCTACAAGCCATTTCCAAAGAGTGTGTGTGTGTGTGTGTGTGTGTGTGTGTGTGTGTGTGTGTGTGTTTTAATGTATCTGATACAGGGTCTCACTATGCAGTTCAGACTCAGTGATCCTCCTGTTTTCAGACTCCTGAGCACTGGGATTGCAGGCATGCACCACCATGCCTCGTCTTGGTGGGTAGCTCAGCAAGTTCAAGGGCCAGGTCAGGATGGCATGTGGTTCCAGACATCAAATCCAGGTCCCTGCTCTTGCTTCAACAGGCGCTTAGTCCACTGAGCTACCTTACTGGTCCGTACCAAGAGTCACTTAAACCATGGCAAGGGCATCATTTCTCTGGTTCTGAATTTGTCCTACTTTTCTCTCATTAATGAGACAAAATACCCACCATCCAACATTAAAGAAGGAAAGGTTTAGCTAGCTCGCAGTTTGTGGAGGTTTCAGGCAGTAACCAGCTGGCTCTCCGGCAGAGCTGTCATGGCACAGGGCCAACACTTCAGAGTAGCAGAAGACGGCAAAAGCAACAAGAGCAAAGTGGGGGATGCAGGGCTCTTTTGCTCCTTTACGTTGTGTGCAGGCTGCCCCCGCCCACACCGTCTCCTGCTCTCCTCTTCCACAAACTCAGAATATTGACCAAGCACGGCTCTCACCCCCTGCTGAGTCACTTAGCTAAGCTTCTAAACTGCTCAAATTGACACAGTGTATCAACCATTGCAAGAGTGTTTAGCTTCCTTCGTTTGGGGGCAAAGAGAAACAGGGAACACAAACTCTTCTGAGATGGATTAATTTTCACTTAATGTCTGGAATAGTCCAGATGAGGCACCGGACTCTCTGACACATGGTAGTGTAGGTTTATGGAATGGTAGCTGTAATTATTTTTGCTTTTGCATTTGTCTTTTCAGAACAAAAGGGCCAGCAGGCTGGCACTTTGTCTAGAAGCCAAATTTGAGAAGAATTTCAAAAACATTTTTGGAATCAAGGAAACAACTCCGAACAATGATCCACTCTCCTGCCTGGGTCCTTTCAGTAGCTAGCAGTACAGTGGTCCGATGATCCAACACCAGCCCCACCTGTTGCCAGTTGGCAAGATCATGCTCTGCTTCCTTTACAAATGGTTCTCTAGTCCTTTCTGTTCATTTAAAAAAAAATACAAATAATTAAAATAATCTTATCAAGTTCTCATATTAATTTGGAGTGAAAGTTGAGTGTTTCCAGAATACATTGCGCTGTGTGCTCTTCCACTCCCTCAAATCCTGTATTAGGCAATATCGTTAAGGCCGTCATACAGCTGATTTCTCTAGGTTCATTGAAAAGAAAGGTTTGTGCTAATATTGTGTGGACAATTAAATGACTGTATCTTATACTTCCAGTAACTACTTTAAAATAACAATATGCCATATATTAGCCATTGTTACTCTCCTATTATCTTGTTTTGAATTTTTTTTTTCTCTCTGTAAAGTAAAAAAAAAAAAAAAAAATCCTATTGTTTTCATACATAGTTTTTAACATTGATGACTTAGAGTACTAGTACCTTTGTTCTCTTGCTTTTGCTGGGCAGGTATGCAAAATGCCATCTAAATCTTAAGCCTAAATCTTAAAACATCTTACCACTGTTTTTCTAGTTTTTGTTTTTAATCAGAGAAATCTGGCCGCCTTGCTAAACAGCTTCTCAGATTTGATGTGTTCTAGTTCTGGGAGAAACTGAGTCACATGTTGGTAACCGTGTTGGTTACTTTCCTCTCACTGCTGAGACGAAATACCCAACACAGAAAATGAAGGAAGGAGAGGCTTTTTTTTTTTTTTTTTTTGTTAGGACCGGGGTTCAAACTCACAACCTTGCACTTGCCCAGCAGGCGCTTGTGCCTTGGAGCTATCTCCCCAGCCCCAAGGAGAGGCTTATTTAACTCACAGTTTATGGAGGTTTTGGCTCTGAGGCCAGGTGTCACATGGCAAAGAGCAGCAGTTCATGGCGGTGGAAGACAGGAAAGCAAGAACAAAAGGAAGGCACGGGAGAGCAAGCCTCCTTCCCTCCCTCACGTGGTATGCAGGCTACTCGCCCCGGAGCAGGTGCAGCACACACACCCATAATCACTCACACCCCTAATCCCAGCAGCACTCACCCCCATAATCCCAGCCTTGGACCAGGAACCAAGCAAAAACTTCAGATGGCATAATTGTGGGAATTAAATGGGTTTCAGTGTGTGCTAAAATCATTGTGGAAACTTGCAAATGCCTCACAGCTGCACACAGCAAGAATTCTGCACAGAAAAGGTCAACTCAAGCAGGAGGGAGCAACCCTGGCCCACCCAGATGGAAAGTTCCTGGAGGAAAAACTTATTCTGGGAGCATGAAATGGCACCAAGTGCCAATGTCAGGTGACAGTGACACTTTGCATTAGTAGCCCTTCCACGTAATCACCCCATGGTGTGCTGCGCTGGTGGATCTGAGGTCTGGCAAGGAAGTTTATTGGCTCTGAGAAAGGTAGGTGCAAGTCATGAAGGGTACAGCTGGTGAATTTATTGGTGCGAGAACCAGGCACACAATTTGCAAAGTTTTAGCTACCTTTTTCATTAACCTGTAAGGACTCTCAAACTATTCAACCAAGCAGAAGTCATGTTCATCTCAAAAGCTCATCAGTGAGCAGTGTGCCTGATCGTAAGCACACACCTGTGATCCCAGCACCAGGGAGGCTGAGGCACGAAGATTGCTGCATGCTCAAGGCCAGCCTGTGCTATGCAAGGAGCTTAAGGCCAGCCTGAACTACATAATGAGGCCTCATCTCAAAAACAAAACAAAACCAAAAAAGCCCAGCAGTTTTCTACATAGTTCTGTTTTTAATCTGTAGTGTTAAACTCCTGTGGGAATATGAAGTCATCCCTTGCCCTGGATGTCCTGGAGAAATTGTAGCATATAAGACATTGATCCTTTGCTTTTACGCTAAGATGTGTTGTATTAAACAATGGAGAAAAGCAAAGAAAAAGTACCTAAACTGCATCTTCAAAAGGCCATAGTAGACACTCTCAATTCTAAAACCCATGTTCTCCTTTCCCTCTCCCTCATACAACTGTGCCACACACCAGAAAGCCCAGCCCCACGTTCCTTACTAGCAGGTGCCATGAAAATTCCAGCCAAAGGAATGTGTGCAAAGTGAGGCAGGCTGCTCGCGAGCCTGGCCCATGGCCTCTGCGCTACTGCTTTCCTTGTGGGCAGAGTACATGCAGACCCAGGGGGTTCGTGGGCATCATGAGCTGAAAGCAATAGCATCCCCTTGATCCAACTGCACCCCAAGGCTCAACGAGATTTGCCCTGCCATCTTGAAGCTTCCTTGGATGGGAAAAACTACTTCCGCCACACTTGAGTCATCGCCCATTGCAGATTTACTTATTACAGCAGATAGCTACACTAATAGCTGTGTAGTATATACACTATGAATCGCCTAGAGTCAAATGGTGTTGTTTTGTTGTTGGTATTTAGTACAGGGTCTACAGGGTGTCACTACAAAGATCTGGGATTACAGACACATGCCACCACGCCCAGTCTCAGTATGCCCCAGCAGGCAGGGCAGACAGGGCACACAGGGATGAAACCCCAGCCCGTATCTGCGTAAGCAGGCACTGTAATCGTCTGAGCTATCTGGCCAGTCCTTCAAACAGTGTTTTTAACTGGGGAACATACAAAAAATTGAATCTCCTATAGAAAACCTGCTCATTGTAACAAATTTTTCCTTACAGTTTTCTAAGTGTATTTTCCTAAAGTAGTCTTGTTTCCTCCTTTGTTACTTATTTCTTGGGATCTAGAAAATAAAGGGGAAGGCTTGCAAGCATGAATATATAAATAAAGGGACTATGAAATCATGAGATAGCTCACCTGGCACAAGATTTGAGGTCAGAATGGTACTTTGATAATAAATTGCTTTTGCCTTTCCAATTTTTTTTTTAAAGGTCCAAATCAGACAACCATGCAATTGAATTCTGGGTAATCAATGTATGAGTCCTGGATATACTTTAAATTTTCTATGTTGATTTGTCAAGGCCTCTTAAATATTCATGAGCTTTAGTTTTCACATCTGAAATACCAGTTCCTCTGGATTAAGTATGAAATTATAACCTCTTACCTCCCTGTATCTCAAACACAAAAGTATAGTAAGTACAACAGTCCCAAGCTAACATAAATCTATTGGAAGAACTGACATAAATGGGTCATCACCAGCCAGTGGCTCTCAGTCCTAACTTCCTGGCCTCATCTAATTATCAACTCTGGGCAGGAAGGAGAGTCATCTTTCTTAACCAATGCCCAAGACATGAAAACCCTCTCAGTCTCAGGAATAGGCTCGGTGTGTGGCAATAGTGTAACACAGAAGAAAATACCAGGTGAAACTAAAACATACCTGGGAAACTCACAAGGCCATCTTTGTCTGCCCTTTCATCAGACCTCAATGTGCCAGGCACTGGTGCAAGAAACTAAGAACCTCTTACCTGCTGGAGTATCTCTGCATAACGCCCCTCTATCTTACTCCTTGCCCCTCCACCCCTCCCACTGGGCCCTCCATGCCCTCTACTATATTTCTGCCTCCTTCACCTAAGAAGACCTTGCAAGCCTCTGTCACCAAGTCCCCCAACAGCTGTGTGGAGAAAGGCTTCCAGCAACCTGGTCCCATGAGCCACAGAAACATTTGGAGACCATTTCTCACGGCAGCGACTGTATTTTATATACTGAACTTAAGTTACATTGGAAGGATATGGCACACAAAAGCCTCAGATGTGAGGCCATTGTTTTCACAGTCGGGTAACAGTGAGAAAACACATTAAGGTCTGGAAGGATAAAGCCCACTGCAGGCAGCCACAAGCCGTTCAGCGTGACTCTGAAAGCAGACCGAGAACCTTTCAAACCAGCGAATTCAGGGAAAGAAATTAAAAGGCAGGGTGTTTTCTGTAGTTATTGATTGATGTTTGTGGCATCTAAAAATGGTGTGAAAGAGACCGTTTCAGGCAACAATTAGCTAATTTGATGCTATACATTAAAGGAAATGAAGAGAGGCTAGAATCGGGACCTGCAGTTCTTCTAACCTTGAGCTTCAGGGAGTGACATTAGGGGTGGGGAGGTCTTGGCCCCATAAGCACTGGAGGTAAGAGACCAGTGCAAGACTCTTTGCACCAAGTACTTCAGGAGACAGGCTATTTGTAACTCCAACAAGCTGAGGAAAACTGAGTTTTTACATCATCCACCCAGAGTCAGGCTTGAGTGGTTTAAATATAGTTCGCAAGCAAGAAAACAGGCTACTATATGATTGGCTACAGGAATACAAGAATCGTGTCACGCACCATTAGGCAAAACTCCCCAGGTGGGGAAGGCAGGGTTAATATGTGACCTCGACTGGGCCAGGTCGTACCCCAGAGGTAACAGCCAGCCGTGAAGCAGGCTGAAGTCAGGGCATATTTTCTTAATTAAAAACAACACTGCCAGCCTGGGCATGGATGGATAACAGCCAAAAACCAGCAGGCTTGCCCCTCTGTGCCAAGGCAGCAGGACCCAGAACTCAGTGGGGAAGTTACTATGTCATTGTCAGTTTCGTCTTCGCTTCTTCAGAGCCACTGGCAGCATCAGCGGAAGGATGATCCGCTTAAAAGTCCCTTTCTCTTTCCATTTCCTTTTTGAAAAGTCCTGGAGTGAATTTACATGCAGTGTCCTAAAGTGTTTTATCCCATCTCCGCAGTCATTTTCTGGCTCGTGAACGTGGACGGACATCACGCATAGCGCAGTGCGACGGTCCCCAGGTAACTTCGTAAAGAAGGGGTGTGGATGTGCTGCGATGTCATGACATGAGAGAGGACAAACCGCACACATGCGCTCACATCGGGGATTCACATCGGTGCCCTCGGCTCTGATTGTTGAGCGTTCAGTTGCTGCCGTCTCCGGGGCTGCCGCCTCCGCCTCCTCCTCCTCCTCCTCCTCCTCCTCCTCCTCCTCCTCGATGGGCACCACCTCGGCCTCAGCCTCCCTTTTCTTAAAAATGTAACAAACAATTAGAATGAATCTTCTGTAGGAAAAAATACACTTTTTCCTCATCTATCTATTATACCTACTCTGTATTTCCAAATTAGCTTTGTTCCTAAAATCCACAGAAGAGAAATTTAGGCAGCTACTTCTTTTTTTTTTTTAATATTTTTTTAAATTTCTTTTTTCTTGTTTCAGAATCTTTATTTGTTTATTCACTCATTTTTATGGCCGGCTCAGCCTGCCCTGAGGGCAGGGCTGGCGCAGCATGTGGTGCCGGGGATTGAACCGCGGTCCCTGAAGCTGCCCAAGCTTTCCCAAGCAGGCGCCTTAGACCACTGAGCCATCCCGCCAGGCCCCATAGGCAGCTACTTCTTAACACAATTCATAAACCCTCTAACAACAAACGTTGCGGTCATGCTCGATCGTTATTTCTCCCTCTGACTTCTAAAGAAAGAGACGCCCATTGATTTAGGTCCTGTGCAGGCTCCGCCCTTACTTTTCCACGTGACTTTGTGAAAGATCTTTAAACATTTACGGGTTTATGTTCCCCAATCTTTAAAATCGAGACAGCGACAGTTATCCTGCTTGTTTCTTGTGGATACCACAAAATTACAAAGAAAAGAAATTTGTTGCAGTGGTAGGAATCAAACTCACACCTAGTGCGTGCTAGGCAAGTGTTCTTCCACTGAGCTGTATACTCACACCCTGGGAAACCATTTCTGAAAATATTTGTATATAAGTCAATGACATGCTGGACGATACCTATGAAAAAGACTAGTTTTTTAAAGTCTTGTCAAGTTCCCAAAGACAACACTATGTATCCAGCAACCAAAAGTTCCTTAACTTTTTTGCTGTCTACATCTGATAAATCAGTTGAGGCAGAGCTCAGTGCATAAATTGAGGGCAGAGCCTGAATAGGTAGGTGGCATCTTTCTCACACCAAATATGTGCTATCTCTTCCCATAGCGTTTCCACTGCCGGTCAGTTTTTCAATTTCCTGCTGCTAGTAGAACATCCAACTATTCCACTCATTGCTGACACTATCTACCCAGAATTCCTACGATTCCCACAAGTTTAGAGCTCAGTCCCGTAGAACTGCTCCACCTTGGACACCAGCCACAAATGGGTGGAACCCATGATATGCCCGGGCAACTGCTACTGTTCAAAAATCAAGTAAAGATTAAAAAAAACTCAAGCTGCTAAGAAGTCACTGCACTGCAATGTGAAGGTCATGACCTGGCTATTACCAGTGACAGCCCAGAGGGGTCAGTGGCTGGATGACCCGACTGAGCCCACTGGACAGACCCAATCAAGCAGCTTGCAAATTTGGGACTTCCCAGGGCCTTCCTTTCCAGATTAAAGGATTGGAGTGGCTGACAGAACTCAGAAAAATGCTTTGCCTGTCATTACACTTTTATTATAAAGAATGCAAGCAGGAAAATCCCCAGGGCAAACGCCCTCTTCTGCTCCCAGTACATCAACTTAGTCACCAACTCAGAAGCCCACCCCAAACCTCATGACTTGGGGCTTTCTACAGAGTGCTCATCGCATGGGTATGATTAACTCAGTTACTGCTCTTTGTTGATTTATTCCATCTCCCATCCTCTGCTCTAACCAGAGGCCAAAGTTTGGCAGGGAATGATTTAATTCTTTAACCATGTGGTTGATTTTTAAGAGATGCTCTTATCGCTTAGGAAATTCCAAGGGCCCGGGAGCTCTGTGCCAAGACAACAACCACGGCTGTCTCCTTCGTTACCCCACAATAGGCATGTCTTAGGAAACACAGAAACTAAAGGAAAAACTGACACACTCCTTGTTCTCTACTCTGAGGCCAACAGTGAGGATAGAATCGGGTATGGCCTGACCTCTCCACGGTGTCAGGCAAGGCGAGACCAGGGATCAGGAACCCTGATGGTTAATTGGGTTCCACTGCTGAGTGCCCTCCAGGGGCGAGCATTGCTAAGAAGAGGCCGGACCTCAGGAGCTTTGAGGCCCTGGGGCCCAGGTCAGGTAGCTCCAGCCTTCCTCACCAGCCTACACTCCGCCTACACTTGGCGTTGCGCTGACCTGGAAGCCTCCGGGGACTAGTCCTCCTCCTGGGATTCTGAGTCATCGCTGCTGATTACTGCACAAAAGAATAAAACTCATCAGGGGACTCTGTGGGTGACACATCAGGAAACCCACACTACAGGGACACCGGAAAATTCAGAGCTTTGGCTGACTTTTAAGGCAAGAATGTTCCTATTCCAGCCGGTCACTCTGCTCACTGTCCCCGGGGATGCCGAGGCCAAGGTCGGAGTGAGATGGCCACCATGGCCAGCCCTGCCCAATTCCCCATCCCTCACCCTAGCTGCCTCTTTCTAGGTGTCGCTCCCGTTTCTCTACCTTTTTGTTCTCTCAGTCTCTGTTTCTCTCCCCAGTATGTCCTACTTTACTTCCCTTCTGCCTTCTCTTCCTCCCTCCCTCCTTCCCTCCCTCTTTCTTTCCCTCCTTCCCTTCCTTTCTTCCTTCCTTTCTGTAGCACTGGGGATCAAATTCACAGCTTTTGCGCTGAATTAAATCAAATTCACAGCTTTTGCGCTGAATTCACCAAGTCACTAAATCACCCAGACAGGCTCAGCTCTAATTTGCCATCCTCCCGCCTCAGCCTCCCAGAGCATGGGGCTACAGGCACACAGCACCACCTCTCCCTTCCACTGCCTTCTGTTTTTGTCTATTCTGCCTCTTTATCTCTCTCCAACACCACACGGACACCCCACCTCATACATCAGCTCTTAACTACGTCACCCCTCCTGGGCCCGTCACTGCGTCCCCATTTTCTGTGAGCTTTCCTTGTTAAATGAAAGCTCCCTGGACGGAGGCCATCCTGGATTTCTCAGGCTGCTGAGCTGGGCCCTGTGACTCAGTCAGCCTGTCACTTTGACTGTGACACTCACAGGTTGAGCCTTCACCGCCACCTTTGGCTCTCCTTACCGATGATTTCCATCCCTGGATTCGGCACAGTCTGTGACTTCCGGAAGCCCTCCACATGCAGGCTGCTGGGGCTGTGTGTGGTCGGCCCTGAAACAAAGAAGGTTTGCTGAAGAATTTTCATCCGCCCTCAAACGGCGTCCAGCAGTCTCCCTCCCCACACCGGATGTGAGACTCCACCGCGAGCCCTGCGCTTCCCTCTTCTGCCGTGGCCCCACCTTACTCTGCACCTCTCTTTCTGTCGCTCTTCATCTCTCAACTGCTTTTCTTTTTGCCCTGAATTCTATCTTTTAGTGTTTCTCTTTTCCCTTTCCTGGCTATCCCTGTTTACTTCTTGATCACTGTCTTAGCTGGATTCTGTGTTCCTTACGTAATCAACGCTCAACCTGAAGTTCTTAACCTCCTAACTTCCTAACTTGATTCTTACACTAGCTTCCACAGAGGTAGCCTATTCCATAGTGGGACCTTCTATCCTGGGATTCTTTATCCACTGAGCCAATGAACCCGATCAGAAAGACTTGGGAAAACGTAGCTCATCTGCACGGAATAAGTACTGAACCTCTGTCATTGTCCCCTAAACAATAGAGCAAATGCCTATTTAATATCATTTACATTGAATTATGTATTTTAAGTAAACTGGAGATGGTTTAAAGTACACAGAAGGCGCCGGGCGTGGTGGCGCACGCCTGTAATACCAGCACTTGGGAGGCTGAGGCAGGAGGATCGGTGAGAGTTCGAGACCAGCCTGGGCTACAAAAGTGAGCTCAAGGCCAGCGTGAACTGCATAGTGAGACCCTGTCTCAAAAAAGACCAAAAAAAAAAAAAAAAAAAAAAAATAATAATAATAATAATAATAATAAAGTACACAGAAGGAATTGTGTAGGTTACAGCCAAGTGCTATGATTGGTTATATAAAGGGAATTTTATATTAAACATCACAGATTTTTGCATGCATGGGGAGAAACTAATCCTCACAAACACTGACGGACAACTATAAGTATAAATAGAATTCTCAAATTTCTTTTTTTAATAGAATTATTTTTTTTTCTTGTTTCAGAACTTTTGTTTATTTATTTATTTATTTTTATGGCTGGCTCAGCCTGCCCTGAGGGCAAGGCTGGTGCAGCATGTGGTGCTGGTGATCAAACCGCGGTCCCTGTAGCCACCTAAGCTTTCCTAAGTAGGCGCTTTAGACCACTGAGCCATCCTGCCAGGCCCCAAATTCTCAAATTTCTTAAGTTTCCATATAACTATATCATGACTATGTTGACTTAATTACACGTCCAGCTTTTAGGACATCAAAAATATGCACCCTCACTTCCTGACAGAGAGTAACTGAGCTCTCACTGTGATAAAGCCTGTCGCTAGCTTAGAGGACGCAGTCCCTGCTGCTCAGTCACAGTGTACTGGAGGCAGGACATGGTCAGTACATCACCAGACAAAGCATGCGAGCCCCTCACAATGTGGGAAGTGCTCTGGAGCACTTGGTCTCATCTAAGACACAGGAAGAGATGTTCTGGAAGAAGCCCACCAGCAGGAGACAGCCAGATTAGGGAATAGGCTGGGAAGGGGAGTGGCTGGGACAGCAGGTCCAGATAGAAGACACAGGATAGCCAGGAGCAAGTGGGGTAACTAAAATAAGCAACCAAAGGAAGTGAACAGGAAAAAAAAAAAGGGGGTCAGTGAGATAGCATAGTGGACTAAGTGCCTGTTAGGCAAGCACAGGATTTGAGCCAGTGATCAACTCTGGGAGTGGTGGCAAATGCGTGTAATTCCAGTGCTGGGGAGACTGAAAACAGAAGGATCACTGCAAGTCCAACCTGCATAGTGAGACCCCGTACCAAATACAAAAGAAGAAGAAGAAGAGGAGGAAAAGGAGAAGGAAGAGGAAGAAGAGAGGGAGGAGGAGGGGGAGGAAGAAGGAGGAGGAGGAGAAGAAGAGGAGGAGGAAGAGGAAGAGGAAGAGGAGGAGAAAGAGGAAGAGGAAGAGGAAGAAGAGGAGGAGGAAGAAGGGAGGAGGGGGAGGAAGGAGGAAGAGGAGGAGGAAGAGGAGGAGGAGCACAAGGAGAAGATCTAGTAGTGAGACCCTGAACATCCTGTAGACCCTTCCTAAAAAAAAAAAACAAAGTGCCAGACCAGAGATGTAGCTCAGCAGCATAAACGCCTGCCTGGCAAGCACAAGGCCCTGAGCTCAGTCCCTAGTGCCCAAATAATGACAATAATCATCATCGTCATTTTATAATGCCACTGCTCTCGGTGCTGTCACAGCTCGGCCCTTCCTCTTAGCAGCGCTGAGCACCGGCAGCTCTAGCATCACCAGCTGTCCGTGCCGCCAGCTTGGTCTGCTCACTTGCAGATAGAAATCATGAATAGACAAAATTAAACTGCACGGGCTTTAGGGGGGCCTTATCCTGCTCCACGAGGGAGGAGCACTCAGGAGGGAGCTCCTCACTCGTGCCAGACAGAGCTGTCTGTACGCGCACGTCGGCTCTGTCCCCGCCTGCCTGTCAGGAGGTGGTGACACTCTCCCCTCACCCCAGCAAAGTCCTCTGCAAACCCCAAGGCCCACTGGCGGTACTGTGGCTGAGGCTGGACCATCCGTTGCCATGGCACCTGCGCATGCAGCAGCCATTCTGAGGATGGCCACAGCAGCCACAGAGGAGGTCAGCGAATGCCACCAGCCAGAGAGGCTGCGAGGTGGTTGCTGCAGCTTCAGAAGCGAGGGTGGCTGCCATGAGGACAACAGTCCCCATGAGACACGGGAAGCGTCAGCGGGGTAGGGGCTAAGCCTAAGCTGCTGAGCTCCGGCAGCCCTGCTCTGCATCTGTCCAGCTTGTTAGACGTCACTCTTTTTTTCTCCTCAGTTCTCTACCAAGATCCCAGTCTCCAGGGATGGCTGCTTCTACTGTGGGGTATCACTTCCGCCTCTTAGGCTCCGCAGCTTCTCTCTCTGATTTCCCTGCTGCCCTCTCCTTCTCTGATGACCTCCACCCCAGGCCTCATCCTCTCTGTTTTCAATTCCTGCACATCTTTCCCATGCTGTTCTAGTCCCATCTCTGTGACTTTCTCCGTTCTCCCCACAGACACCGCAAGGCAACCTTTTTAGTTATGCAGATCTCTCCTGCAGTGGACACTGTCCATTCTGCTGTCATTTTGGACTCTCAGGGCCTCCTCTTTACACCAGGCATGCGACACATTAGTGACACCTCCCCTGCTCCTGTCCAGACGACAGACACCCACCACTGGCCACCCACGCAACACCTGACCGCCATCAGCCTATCCCGCTCGCGCACATTCATGGTTTGCTTGCTGAGTTCCAAGAGGCTCACCTGGGTCACAGACAGAATCTTCTCTCTTTATATACTTGACCTTCATGTCCAACATAGGCTCTGAGGGTCCAGTTCTAGCTCCAGATTGGACAGCCCCTAAATGACACTGAGGTTTCATTAATATGACACTATGGGTGACCCCGCGCGCTCCCACGGGGGCGCCCAGTTGTGGAGGCAGCGCCGCAGGGGGCGGAGGTACTGGCCGAGCGTTGTGCGCCGCAGCTTTCTCCCAGAGGCCAGCGCAGAGGACACGATGTCGGGGGCCTCCAGCCAGTTCCTCTGGGCCGTCACCTGCCTGGCTGCGTTCTGCCTGCAGATTGCGCCCTCTGTGAACTCCAACTTCACCTCGACCCCTGCCGAGGCAGCAAACACGACTTTGGAGCCCACCAAGATAGTCCCCATGACCACCGCGACGCCTGCTGCGCCGACCACCACCCCAGCACTAGAAACTTGTGAACACCACAAAAGCTGTTGTTCCTGTGTTAATTCAAGTATTGGTAATATTCATTGCTATTGGATAGAATGTAAAGAAGCAAATAAGAGCTACTGTTCTGAAAATTCAACAGTTAGTAATTGTACCATGGTGAACAACACTGTCTCGTGTTCTGTGGTGCCCACTACCATTGCTCCAGTGCCAACCAAGACAACAGCTAAAACCACAACGCCACCTTCACCTTCTTCTACCACAGTTACCACAACAGGTGCAGCAAATACCACTGTGACTCCAACTTTAGCACCTGGGCGGAAGTCTACCTTTGATGCAGCCAGTTTTATTGGAGGAATTGTCCTTGTTTTGGGTGTTCAGGCTGTAATTTTCTTTCTCTATAAATTCTGCAAGTCTAAATTATGAAATTACCATACTCTGTAAATGGACATATTAAATTAATGAGGACTGGTAATTCATTTGTGTAACTCACTGAAACCAAAATACTATATTCAAGAAATCCCACATGGAAGATGCTATTCCAGGATCTTTAAATTTGCAAAGAATGCATAGGATATTTTGGAGCATCGTCCCTGAAGAAAAATCAGTTAAATCATTTTGGTCAAAAAGAATATTTATAAAATATTCTGCATGAATCCTTGGGGCTGTCTTGTTTTATTTTAAATGGCTGCGGCTATGGGATTAGGTTTCTTTTTTGGCATGCCAAATATAACTTTCTGTAAGTAATAGAAAATGTTATCCTGCGCAGACAACCTCTTGACTCTTGGCAGATTAAAGTTAGTCATCATAAAGCCTGAAAACTGCATTTTCATTCTAACTCAAGATGTTACTTAGTGGCCAGAATCGAGAAGTGTGCCAGGCTAGCATCACTTGGGTAGATTTTTGACTAGCATTTCAGAAATGGAGCTAATCTATTTAGTAGTACTAAACTGTATCCTTAGAATAAAATTTTTTTGCTCATTGTTACTTTTTTCTACATTAGAAATAAGTTGCCACATAGGGGATTACATTCCAGACTTAAAGAAATAAATCAAAATGATACAAACCATTAATGTATAACAGGTTATTGTTCATACTTGTAAAGCACCTTATCACTGAGAACATAAAGAACAGTGCCTTAAAAGACAGACTGAAAGATAGGCTACAGCTTAAAATGTTTATGATTGGGTTTTTTATGCTGAAGGTAAAGGTTCTGAGGATAAACTGTTGAAGTGAGCAGTAGTAAACCTGTCTTTAGATATCATACTGTTAATATTTAATTAAAAACATCTTCATAGCTGAGAACGTTAAGCTACAAAGTTGAAAGCCTTCGTATTTTGAGTCTCACATTTTTCTTACAGCCCTTGAAGAGAGATACAACTAATTAGTTATCTTTTTTTTTTTTTTTTTTTTTTTTTTTTTTTTTTTTTTTTTTTTTTTTTTTTTTTTTTTTTGTCTTTTTGAGACAGGGTCTCACTATCCAGCTCAGGCTGGCCTTGAGCTCACTTTTGTAGCCCAGGCTGGTCTCAAACTCGCACCGATCCTCCTGCCTCAGCCTCCTGAGTGCTGAGATTACAGGTATGCACCACCACGCCCGGCTAATTATCTTTATCTTTGTATTCAAAAGTATACTAACACAGTAATACCTGAAAAAGATTTCTCCCAAGCTTTCTTATAAGGTAAGGCTTATAAGGAAATAAGTTTTAAAATCACTTATTTGAATGAGACAATTGTTTTAAGTTTTCAGAGTAAATGTGACTGGTGTAATCAAAATTTATGGGTTTTAAGCCAGGCATGGTAATGCATGTCTGATGCTTGGGATGCTGAAGCAGGAGGCTCTCCTTGAGTTTGGGACCAGCCTGAAGTACAAAATGAACGCTTTTTAAAAAAAAAAAAAAAAAATCACTGAATTTTGATCTGGTTACTATAGATAGTTAACGATTGTC
>PVJA010006579.1:0-49575 GCA_004027025.1 Myocastor coypus | reverse complement strand
GGCCCCTTTTTGTAGCTAAGTTTAGCAGTTGGCTTTTAGTATTTTATAGTAGGAAGTGACACAGTGCTTTGGTTCATTTTATAAACTGAAATTCTTTGTGTCCAGGAGGTTCTTAAGATGAAGAGTTACTATTTCTTTGTTAGTTGCTGGTATTGTTACTCAGCTAAAGTTTGTTTTACTTGCACTTTGTACACATACCTACTGTTTGCAAGTGCCTTAATTAAGTATGGCTTCAAAGATTTTTGGAAAAGAGTAGGCTCACCTCAGTTTTGTGTTTCCATTGTTAAATGTTTCAGGTACTTCACCAAATGTATTCTGGTGCCATGGCTATTGGTATTTAGTGGATGCTGTAATTTTCATTTGAAAATACACAGAATTTCCATCCTCCCAAGTTGGCAAAAGTGAGCTGTAGTGGTGTAATCGTCACTTACCTGATGGTTAAGCATTGAGTACCACATATTAATGTCAACATGTGTAGGAAATTTTGTGGAAATGATTGGAAGCTTCTGTAATTTGGGGCGCCTCTCTAGCAACAAAACCATGTGAAGTTCAATTTTGCAAGTCTGCAGATGAGCTCTAGCAACAGAATTCACAGCTTTTTTTTTTTTTTTTTTTTTTTTTCTCTCCTTTGAGCATTGTAGTATTTTGAGCCAATAATTTTTGGGTTTTCTAATCCAGAAGGTATATAGAAACCTTTTCAGATTTTTCATCTGACTTGTTCATGCCAATGTAGTTTCTTCAGATACCTTATTTTTCCTTACAGATACTTTAATGCATAGGCAGATGCTGCTGTATTTAGAAATTTCTATTTTAGTTTGTTAAAAACTTCAAAACCAATCTGTATCATGTACCAAGCTGATTTAAAATAAATCTATGTCTTTATTGAAAAAAAAATATGACACTATGGCATCATTAATAAAAAGATAAAATCTTTGCTCAAATGCTGTAATAAATTAATTGAAGTTCAAGCCCACCTACCCTCTCCAGCAACATGGAGGATCCAGATTCTGTTATTTAAATCATAAACTTGAAAAAATAGCAAGTGCAAAGACTAAAAATCTCAGGCAGGGGCCCGGCGGGATGGCTCAGTGGTCTAAAGTGCCTGCTTGGGAAAGCTTGGGTGGCTTCAGGGACCTCGGTTCGATCCCCAGCACCACATGCTGCACTAGCCCTGCGCTCAGGGCAGGCTGAGCCGGCCATAAAAATGAGTGAATAAACAAAGGTTCTGAAACAAGAAAAAATAAATAAATAAATAAATTCTTTAATAAAAAAAAAATTTCAGGCAAACAGTATACAAAAGCACAAGATAAATGTATGAAGAAAAGTTCAACATCATTGGTTATTCAAGAAATACAAAATAAAATAACACTGAGGTATCACTTCACTCCAGAAAAAAAAAAAAAAAAGAAAATGGCCATTATCAAGACATCAACCAATAACAAGTGCTGGAAAGGCTGTTGGAAAAGAGGAACCCTTCTCCACTGCTCGTGGGAGTGCAGGCTGGTACAACCACTGTGAAAATCAGTGTGGGTATCCCTCAAAAAACTAGGGTCAGAAGCCCCATTCAACCTAGCTATTCCCCTCATGGGTATGTTTCCAGAAGAAAGGGAAACATCGTACCATAGCTGTCCATGTGCACCCACGTTTATAGCAGCACACTTGGTCATAGCTAAATCTTGAAAACAACCCAAATGTCCATCAGCTGAGGTATGGACAAAAAAGATGTGATCGTTTTACATAGTGGAGTATTATTCAGCTATAAGGAATGATAAACTCAAGGTTTTTATAGGTAAATGGACACAAGTAGAGGCATACTCATAAGTGAAATAAATCAGACCTGCATGTGTAAACATCATACTGTCTCCCTAGTGTAAGAAGCTGCAAGGGTTAATGAAAGTACAACAGATATAATGAAAGGGGGAAAATCTACTCAAAAGGACAGAGCAGCGAGGATGGGGAAAGGAAAAAAGGAAAGGAGATATAGATATAGATAGATAGATAGATAGATAGATAGATAGATAGATAGATATTTACTACTACTTTCTACTAGTTTATTGAAAGGAAAAGTTACTGCCTAACTGACCAGTTTTGCATGTCTATATCTGATAATCTCAACAGCTACTTAGAAAATAACAATATTCAATATAACAACCTTTGCTAATTTCCTGCCATTTTGCTTTGAAATTTTGTATTGTGTTTGCTTATTTTTATTCTCTTTAAAACATAAAAATGGAAGGTATAAATAGCAGAATTCTGGATGAGATAAGCCAACAAAAATCACACATAAGTCAACAGGAACAGACCATCAGAAGCTGAGGGCTCTGCGTGTGGCGACGTGAGGCTGTGTGAAGCAGAGTTCTCATCGGTTCCTAGGGAACAAATTAGAAAAACCTTATGTAGAAGCTAAGTGATGGTTTCACTGCTCTCGCCTATCTCCCTTCTGTTTTTATCACGCAGGATTTAAAAGAGCCAGTCTCAAAGTATCAATCCAGAGCCCTTCTGGATTTAGCAAGTCCACTTGCTTCTTGAAGTTAGATTCCAGCCCTGAAAGAGGGGGTCAGGCTCACCCCAGAGCTGGCTGAACATCTCACAGGACACTTCCCAGCCCACGTCCTCTGTGAGATACTCCAGCACCTAGCAACGGCTCATCTACCCTCCATGGCCATAGTATACCCGGCCAAAGCACCATCCTACCTTCCTGAGGTCCTCCTGTCTTCCTAAGTGTCCTGGCTGCCTGGCCCCACCTCCTCTCACACCATATGCCTTCTGCATATCTGCTGACTTCCACTTGTTGGCCTTTCCATGAAGGTCTGGTGACTGAGTCACCTCTAGGCCCTGCATCCCTTGCTATGCTTGGTTTCCTGTATCTTTCTTTCTGCATACATTTCCCTACCTTTTGCTGCATGTCTCTACCTCTTTTGTTAGATACTGTGGGTAGCAGTTCAAGGTGAACTTGGGCTCTCAAGTCAGAATTCCTTGGTCTTCCCTTGTTAATTTCACCCTAGGCACGCTCCATACACGCTCTCACATCTCTAAGACTCCTTCTCTGTGTCTCACTGTCTTCCCCCTTGAGTACTCCTGTTCTTGGACAACAGTTCCCACAGTGAAATCTGTTCCTTCTGCCATCATCAAGGTTCTCCTCATTGACCCATGCACTGCAGACCCATCCGTAGTTCTGAGCCCTTGACAGCTTCTCTTATGAAGACTCATAATTCACACCCAGAGTCCTAGCACACCATACAGGTTGTTGGGCAGAAAGTCTCTTTGCTGCCTCTTGATAATGTTTCCAGATTCCACATGGAGTGAGTTCATTTTGGAATCTACACTAAACAGTGCTCAACTACTTTGTCCATGCTCCTCTAGAATTCCCTGCCTGGTCCCAACTCTTCTCCAGAGCCCAGTTCTCTGTCTCCTTTGCTTCTCCATTGACCAGAACTCCTAGTTTTTATCCAGGCATAAGTACCTTTCTCACAGCTTTGCTGAGCGTCGTGTGTCTTTAGCATCTCTTCTCTACTGGTTTTCTGGGAAACAGATTTTTTTCGGAGCACTGAACAGAGCAAAAACATTATTAGAGCTCGCAGGGAGATGATCAAGAGCACCACTTCACAATCACGTGGATGAGGAGACAGTTGCAAGATGGAACAGCTGTCAGTTCCTGTCCTTGTGTGGAGAGCTCTTAGACCTTGAGTCACTCTGAATTTCAATGGCTCATGACTCAATATAGCTAGGTCAGCCAAGAAAAACATAGAATAAAACAAAACCAAACGACAAAATCCTAGAGGCAAAGAACTTCTCAGGTTTTGAGGGTGGTCACACAGTGGAAAAGTAGTAAATACTAACTGGTTGCCTACCAAGCTGATCAGTGAGGAGTAGAAGAATATCTCAATGTAAATTCTATAAGTGGAATATTCCTGTGCATTGTACAAACCTTGGGGAAGAAATAGGGATTTCCTATGGGAATGGAGAAGACTACGAGAAATAAAAATAGACCCCAACAGCTCTTAAAGATGAGCTTAGAAAAGAGGGGAATCTGGATTTAGTGCAGTGGGGAAGAGTGAGCATTTCCCAAGGACAGCAGAAGAAACAGACAGGTCCTGCAGGGGTGGCCGCAGAAGAAAAGGGACACTGTAGGCTCAAGCATGGAGTGAGAATCCCAGAAGGTTGCTCAGGAAAGAGGATGCCAGGACTCCAGCCCAGTCAGTTCCTCACTTCCCAGCACAGGTTCTGGGACAAGGTCAGATCCTGTGCATGCTTGTTAAGTAAGCAGCTAAGCAAATTCATGAATGAAAAGGACACCCAAGACAGAAGGGAATGAATGAATTACCACTCTCAAAGCTTCTGTGAATCTGAATTAAACCAGGATACTCTTTCAGGTGAACTCTGCTGAACAGGGCTTGCATACAAGACCAATCCAAGGACTTCTCCAGGTGACAGAGAACATTGTACACCACTCTTTCTACAGGGACCATGTTTCTACAGGCTTCTTGAGAATCCTTTCAAGAAGGGAAAGATATATAAAATCATAGTTTCATAGTTAAAAAGAGATCAGGGAGTTACTGCATAGAATACTTAGTTTATTTTCTCAGTATAGCTAGATTAGCATTTTTCATGCAATATTTTAGAATTTAAGCATTTGATTAACTGCCTAAAAGAACAAGCAAGTATGTCTTGTCACTTTTAAACTCTCCTCTTGCCTAGAATATTTTGAAGCTGTATCTTATAGCAACTCCATCTATGGTCCAGAGGCCCCCGTCCCCTCCTATGTCCTATTTCAGGTACACAGTGCCCAGAAAGAGCACTAAGACGTGGGGAGGGGGCTCTGCCCCAGCTCTGAAGAACACACAGGAGAGAGTGGGGTCCACATGGAGAGCAAGGTTTCCCAGTCCATGTTCCCAGGAGGGCCCACTGTTTAACCTTACTTGAATCCAAAGGTTTCAGAACCACCTAGCAGAATCTAAACACTGTATGAGGGACAACAGCAAGGCATAAGTTTCTTTTATTATACTATAAACTCCCTGGGGGTCTCATCTGATATAAGAAGACATCATAATAAAGCAATGCTCCAACTCTCTTGATTTTGGTTTCACTTTGCCATAGGGTATAAATCAGTAATTTTTTCAAGTTTATCATTTTTAGTACCATCATATCACTAACATTCATGCCAGAAGAGAAGGGCTTCAGGGAGAAACAGTGGCATCTGTCATGACTGCTACTTGTTGTGTCACTTTCTACCTTACAAGATGATTAACCAAGACAGAAGAGTCTTCCCTCATATATCATCCCTGGGAAAAACTAGGGCAGTTAGCACCATGTCCCTGAAGCACTCTTTTATATCCCAAGACACTTGTCAAGTCAAGGGGACACTGTCAGTGGACAGAATTTAGACTGTCCAAGGAATTACTATCTGAAGAGGTTGGGAAATGAGACAAACTAAAGCTGTCTTGAACCCATAAGCTAAGTCAACTGCTTCTTGAGTTCTTCTCATACAATGGATCAAATAAAGCTAATGACATCACTACTGTACAGTTTACTCTATGAAACTCTCTCTCTGTAAGAGCCGGGCATTGAATGCTGTAGTGCACCATGTGCTTGGGCTACTTTCCGCTACATACTTGTCTAGCCCACCACCCCTGGGCCTCCTGAGATGTGCAGCCATCAGTACACAGGCTTTCATGGTCTTCCTGAGCAAGTACTTCGGTAGAGTGCACATCCCTTACAGCTTTTTGCAACATTTTCCTGTTGCTGAGTACAAACCCCTTGAGGTCCTTCCATGCAGTGCTATTGAACCCTTTGTTCCTCTCATGGGCATGTCCCTGTTAGTAATGACCAACCCTATATGTCCTGTTAGTACCTATCACTAAGTCTAAGTAAACCTTATCTCTCTCAAGCCAGTTATTTCCTGTGATCTTTCAGGGACCTATTCCACTGACCCAGCACACCTGTGCTGTGGAAAGAACAGCATGAAAAACATAAAAGCCCTCTCCTGCAGTCAGTAACAGACCAAACTTTGAATCCAAAATACCAAATGTAAATTAATGTGGAGTTAGGTTACTATGGGGTGATGTGACATCACTTACAGTATAAATTTTGTTGGAGATAAGGGAGTGGTCTCTAAGGCTTTCTAGGAAAGGAAATGGCTTTGTTATTGCATTTGCTATCTCCACCTTGTTTTCCTTGAAATGCTTGAAAAATATCTCATGAAAAGTGTCCTCTTTCTGGTCCACTGAAAACATCCTAAGGAAAAAGGCACAATGAGAAAATAAATGTAATGATTTCAAGGTGCCTTTCCCACCAGAAAATCCCAGCCAGATATCTTCGCTTTAAATTCTTTAAAATACACACTTAAGAAAGGATATTACCAAGCTTACACACACACAAACTCATTCAGTGAATAAAGAAACAATAACATACCCCAACTGACTATAAAAGTATAGCATAATTATGGGGCAGAAACTCAAGAAAGGCCTTACACAAGCGAAAAGTACAGGTCCCTATGTCTCATGGTCATAGGAAAATCTCCAATAAATTAAAGAAATTTTTAACATTTAAGAATCAAACATGGTCACTAGTGAAACAATCAGAAAATAAGAGGAAAAATGTGATAATTTTGATGGATCTAGAATAGCAACTGATAAAATTGGACTTCTGTGTATGATATTTTTAAGCTTATAGAAAACTAAAACAGAACATAATTTTAATAATCGAATAAATGAATAAACATATTAGAGCTGGGAACATAGCTCAGTGGCATAAGAACCTGTCTGGCAAGCACAAGGTCATGAGTTCAATCCCTGGTACTACAAAAAAAAAAAAAACAGAATGCTAAACTAATATTACATTTAACAAAATATGAAATACTTTCTCATTTAATTTGAGAACAAAATAAAGATGTTGGGCTGGAGAGATAACTCAGTGGCACCTGGCAAGCACAAGGTCGTAAGTTTAATTCCTGGCACCAAAAAGACAAGATGTCTACTATCACCAAACATTAGAAATCCTAGCCAATGCAATAAGCAAAAAGAAGAAAAATTATGAAATAATTATCATTATTTGAAGATGGCAATATACTTTGAAAATTTAAAAGGAATTTCTAAATAAATAATACCACTGAACAAATGAACAACAGAAAACTATAGAGTATTTCATGTAATAACAGTAGAATACACCTATTTTTAAGTAGCACCTGGAACTGGTTCCAAAATAGGCCATCCCACCTCTTAGGCCATAAGTTTGCTTACATAAATGAAAAACGTTTGAAATAATGTTCTATGTGCCATTAGATCATAGGGGAATGAAACTAAAAATCAATAGCTATGGAAAGTACACAAACATGGAGATTAAACAATACACTATTGAACTAGCAATGGATCACAATGAACCAGGAAAGAAATTTAAATTTTCCAGAATGAAACAACAATGGAAGCATGATAGGCCTAAACACCATGAACCAGTTCTAAGAGGGAAGGTTATAGTTTTGAATGTACACATAAGAAGAGAGTAATCCTAAATAAATAAACTAATGATATATTTCAAGGTCCTAGAAAAAATGGGAACACCACAGTCTAAAACTAATAGAAGGAGAAAAATTATAAAGATTAGAAGGAACTGAAAATAATAAAACTGAGACTAAAAGCCACAAAGGATCAATGAATCAAAGATTTTGTCCTTTGAAGGAATAAAAATGATTGATAAGCACTTAGCCAAGCTTGCCTCCAAAGATGGAAAGAAAACAATCCATATCAAAAAAGTCCATATCAATGCATTTGGAAATAAAAATGTGAAGTTATAACCAGTATCACCAAAATCCAGGGGATTACAAATAAAACTACTTTAAAATTTCATACTGTAACATTAGAACTTAGAGAAATAAATAAATTCCTTGACACACAGGAACTGTCAAAATTGAACTAAGAAAATACTCTGAAAAGAGTAGAAGTAGTAATAAAAACTTCATCAACAAATAAAAGTCCAGAACCTAATGGATTCAGCACAGAATTCCACCAGAACATTATGGAAGATCTAATGACAACAGTCCCCAAGCTCTTTAATGAAACTGAAAGGGAGAAAGTGCTGGGAAATTCATTCTTGGAAACTAGCAATACCTGGATACCAAGACTACATAAGGACTTAAAAAATTAAAATAAAAAAAATTTCTGAGGCTGGGGAGATAGCTCAGTAGAACAAGTGCTTGCCTGGCAAATGCAAGGTCTTGAGTTCAATCCCCAGTCCTGAAAAACAAATTGCTGTACTACCCAACAAAGATAAGGTAGGAGGCATGACAGACCCTGACTTGAAATTATACTACAAAGCTACTGGGATAAAATCAGCCGGAAACTGGCAAGAATAACAGACCTGAGAATAAGTGGAACAGATTAGAAGATGCAGACTCAACTACAAACACACTCAGCCATCTTATCTTTGACAAAGGAACCAAACATGCTCACTGGAAGAAAGATAGCCTCTTTAATAAATGGTGCTGGGAAAAAAAAAAAACTGGTTCTCTGTATGCCAAAAACTAAAACTAGGTTGGGGGCATAGCTCAGTGGTAGAAGAACCTGCCTCTTAAGTGAAAAGTCCTAAATTTGACCCCCAATACGCACCTCCAAAAAAAAAAAAAAAAAAGAAAAGAAAAAGATCAAATATCTAAATATTAAAACAGATGCACTAAATCTACTGGAAGAGAAAGTAAGTAGAAATCTTGAAGACATAGGGGCATGTGCGGAGCTCATGAACAAAACCAAAAAGTACAGGAAATATGTCAAAGAACCAGCAACTGAGATCTCATCTTTTTGAAAAGTTTCTGTGGGGCCTGGCGGGATGGCTCAGTGGTCTAAAGCGCCTGCTTGGGAAAGCTTGGGCGGCTTCAGGGACCGCGGTTTGATCTCCCGCACCACATGCTACACCAGCCCTGCCCTTGGGGTGGGCTGAGCTGGCCATAAAAATGAGTGAATAAACAAACAAAGGTTCTGAAACAAGAAAAAAAAATAAATAAATAAAATTAAATAAAAGAAAAAAAAAAAAAAAAGAAAGTGTTTTAAAAAAAAAAAATAAGTTTCTGTGCATCAGAAGAAATTACCAACAGAGTAAAAAAGAAAGTCCATGAATTGGGAAAAAAAATTTAGTTGTCTGTACCTCAGACAAAGAGCTTCTATCTAAAACATATAAAGAATTTTTTAAAAATCAGTACCTTGGGGCCAGGGAAATAGCTCAGTAGAATAAACACTTACCAGGTAAGTACAAGGACCTGAGTTCAATCCCTGGTCCCTCAAAAAAAAAAAAAAAAAAAAAAAAAAAAAAAAAAAAAAAAAAAAAAAAAAAAAAAAAAAAAAAAAAAAAAAAAAAAAAAAAAAAAAAAAAAAAAAAAAAAAAAAAAAAAAAAAAAAAAAAAAAAAAAAAAAAATCAGTACCTCAAAATACAAAGACTCAATCCAAAAATGGGCATCTGAGATGAATACCCACTTCTTAGATGAAGAAATACAAATGGCAAATCAATTAATGAAAAAATGTTTAGCATCATTGATCACTTGAGAAATGCAAACTCATGCAACTCTGAGATTCCATCTCGTCACAGAAAGAATGACTAACATGAAGAAGTCAACCAATAACAAATACTGGTGAGACTGTGGAAAAAAAGGACCCCTTCTCCATTGTTGATGGGACAGTAGATTTGTACAACCACTGTGAAAACCAGTGTACACATTCCTCAAAAAACTAGGATTAGAGATCCCATTCTACCTAGCTGTTGCTCTTCTAGTGTTTTCCTGAAAGAATCGAAAACATCATACCATAGTAATACACAGGTACCCATGTTTATAGCACCATGGTGTGTCATAGCTAAATCTTGGAAACCGCCCAAATGCCCAGCAACCAAGGCATGGACAAAAAAGATATGGTATTTTTATAAATGAAGTATTATTCAGCTATGAAGAAAGATAATTTTATTTGTAAATGGGTGCAATTACAGATCATACTCATAAGTGCAATAAAATAGGTTTACATGTGTAAATATCATATTGTTTCCTTAGGATAAGAAACTGAAAGAGTAAATAAAATTCAAAAGGTGCAATAGATATAGTGAAAGGGATAGAAACTGCTCAAAAGGAAAAAATGATTAGGGTGGGAGAAAAGAGAAAAGAAGAAAGGAAAAAAGAGAGAAAAAAAATATATATATAAAACTAAGATCATTGTACTACTAATTTCTATTAGTTGCTTAAAAGGAACAGTTAGTACTTACATTGCTTCGTCAATTTTACATGCTTATATCTGGTAAATCTGAGCAACCACTTTGGTTTTTTTTTGTTTGTTTGTTTGTTTTTTTGTCTTTTTGAGACAGGGTCTCAGTATGCAGTTCAAGCTGGCCTTGAGCTCACTTTTGTAGCCCAGGCTGGTCTCAAACTCGCACTGATCCTCCTGCCTCAGCCTCCCGAGTGCTGGGATTACAGGCGTGCGCCACCACGCCCGGCTTGAGCAACCACTTTGAAGATAACACATACGCAACATAATAACCATTGTCAACAAAAACTATTATTAATTTCAATTCTGAAAATTCAATACAGAATTTCCTACTTTGAAAATCTGCATTCATTTTAATGTTTTTTTCCTCTCTTTAAAATAAAAGAAATCATTATAAACTAATGTCCTTAAAGAATGTAGACATAAAACTTCTCAATAAAATACAGTATTGGCAAACAGAATGCAATAAATTATTGAAAAGATCATACATTATAAGCACAATGCAGCCGGGCGTGGTGGCGCATGACTGCAATCCCAGCACTCGGGAGGCTGAGGCAGGAGGATCAGTGCGAGTTTGAGACCAGCCTGGGCTACAAAAGTGAGCCCAAGGCCAGCCTCAACTGCATACTGAGACCCTGTCTCAAAAAGACAAATAAATAAATAAATAAATAAATAAACACAATGGCTTCTTTCCATAGATGCAAAGATGGTTCAGCATGTGGAAATCAAGAAATGTAGTATATCACATAAACCACGTGATCATTAAAAAAAATTCCTTATCTCAATTGGATAGAATCAATTTATGACAAATTCACCATCAATGTAATAATAACTGGGTGGGGGGAAACTAAACGCTTTTTCCTCTAAAATCAGGAAAAGACAATGCACCACCCCCATTCAACAGAATACTCAAAACTTCAGCCAGAGCAATCAGGTAAGTCAAAGAAATTAAAGGGGCATGTGTAAGAAAGAGAAAAGTCAAACTATTACTACTCAGAGATTACTTGATCCTTTACACAGAAGACCCAAAAAATTCCACCACAAAACTCCAAGAACAAATGCAGAAAAGTAACAGAATACAAAATTAACACAAAAATTAATCCCATTCTGGAGTACTAACAATGAGCCCCCAAATAAAGAAATTAGAAATACAAAACAGTTTCAATAGTGGAAAATAAATAAATAAATAAATAAATAAATAAAATCCTTAGGAATTGACCTAACCAAGAAAGCGAAAGATCTCTGTAATGCAAACCATAATATTATTTTAAAAAGAGATAGAAGGGGCATCAGAAAAATGGAAATCACTCTCTATACTCGGATAGACAGAGCTAATGTTGTCAAAATGGCCACATTACCAAAATTGATATATAGATTTCATGCAATCCCAATTAAGATACCAACAGAACCAGAAAAAAATAACCCTAAAATTCATACAGAACCAGAAGAGACTCAGAACAGCAAAAGAAACGATGAGTAGCAACAGCAAAACAGAGGGCATCGCAATCCCAGATTTCAAGTTGCGTTACAAAGCTATGGTGACAAAAACGATGTGGCACTGGCACAAAGACAGATACAGGAATCAGCGGGACAGAAGAGATGAGGCAGAAATAACTCCGGCACCTTTCAGTCGTCTGATCTTGGATAGAAAGGGGCAAACGCATATGCTGGATGAGAGATAGCATCTTTAGCAAATGAAACTGGGAAAACTTGTTATCCACAGGCAGAAAAATAAATCTAGGCCCATATCTCTCACCCCGCGATAAATTAAAATCAAAATGAATCCAAGAACTAGATATTAAAACAGAAACACTTAATCTGCTGGAAGATAAAATAGGTAAAACCCTTGAAAGACATAGGCAGTTCTGAACAGACTCCCAAATGCATAAGAAATGATACCAAACAAACCACAAGTGGTATTATATCAATTTAAGCAGCTTCTGCACAGCCAAGAGACCCAAAAAGTAAAGAAACAACCTACGGAGTGGGTGACAGGCCAGGATTCAGAGTTTCCCAGGCTTGGTTTCCCCGGTGCCCTGCCCCCAAACTCTCTCCCCCTTGGCCCCTCTCAGAGTAAAAGTCAAAACTGCGAAACAGGTCCACCAGACTTCGATCTGGGCAAGCAACCATGGAAATTCTCCTCTGTTAACATCGAACACCCCCACAGACCAGGTAGCCCTGCCAAGATTAGCTCTCCCTCAGCTGGTCCAGCCCACAAACACCCTCCCTAAAAGATCCTACAAAGTCTCCTGTCCCCCTTTTATTCACTGCTGTCTTGGTCTACTAGACAGCCAGCCTGCTTGATAAACCTTCTACTTGCCTGGTCTGGTCAATACCTAACATCTGGTGTTGAAAACCTGGGAGGGATGCTGAGGCATCTGCCGGTCCTTCCTGACCAGAGTGCCTTGCCCCAGTCCGCTGCCAGCCCTTCTGAGTGGACTGTGAACCTCAGACCTCCCTTGCTGACCTAACCACCCACAACACCTAAAACTGTGAGCATTCCCTCAGGACTTATTTAATCCATCTTAAGCATAAATCTCTTCCATTGTCCAGTTTATTTGGGGGAAGGACAAACAGCCATTTCTCCCTGGGGACTGGCTGCCTACAGCCTATTCCTTCTTTCAGTTTATCAGTGACAAATGTCTCCAAGGCTCCCTTCCCATGGTTAGCCCAGATGAGGCACATTCTGCACTTTCGTTTTTTCTTTCCTTCGGTACACATCTTGAAGATAAGCATCGTTCCAAGACAACTTACTCGCCTCAGCCCACGACCCTCTTCCCTGGTACTCCTTCAGCTCGCACCTGGACTGACTAGCCTCTGAACTTCTCCAGTGTTCCTTCCAGGATTTCTCTGACACTGACCTCCTCTTCTGCTCTTTTGCTTTCTATTTCATCTTGATTTCTCCCTAAGGACGACTCTCCCTACTCTGGATGGTTCATCTATGCCTCTGGACCAGCCCTGGCCCTACTCTACTAAGTCCTGTGGAGACTGAGCTGCTCCTTCCCTCTACTTAGCCTCCTCTCTGAGCAGGGATGCCTTCTCAGAAGGATTTCGCTCTATGTCCCTTTTTGGTACTCCTGAGACAAGAGCGTCATGCTTGCTCTCCTCTCACTAACCCTTCACATGGTCTTCTCACCACTATGGAGAATTCTTCAATATCCTCTCAAAACTATTCTTCTGGCCTAGACTGTCTTAAGTCTGTCCTTAGAGGCCTTTTAGGCTTCTCTGACCTCAAAGTCAAATGTCTAAGTTTTCTCTGCCAAACAGCCTGGCCACAATACAAGTTGGACAATGAGACTAACTGCCCCCCCCAAATTCTTAATTATGATACCTTCATTAATTTAGATAAATTTTGTCACTGCAGTGGGAAATTGTCCAAGGACTCCTACCTTGTTTTCTTCTCCCCCCGCAATCACCAGGCACTCTTCCTGTCTTACAACCCCCAACAGATCCTCTTAACCAAAACCTCTATGGGGCCCCTGCCATCTTGAGACTCAGACGGGTAACATGTGAGTCTGGGAGCCAACCGCCCGCCCAGTCCTGAGCCCCCTGTCTATCCACCAAGCTTCTCTCATCTGGAACTTACCTATTTGCTGTGTCAACCTGCATCCAACACCAGTCCAGGTGCGCTGAGTCCCACCGAGGTTTCCAGCCCCAGATGGAGGGAAAGCTGTCTCTATGGTCCTAGGCAGAGGGTTACTACCCTTGTCTCTAGCTAAGGATGAGTGGCTCCCCCTCCCAACTCCAAAATCTTGGGCCTATGTCCAGATTTTTTCTATCTAGAGGACAGAACAGACTGCATTCACCTTCCTCTGTCTCAGAGGCAACCCAGCCAATCCTGTCCCTGAGGGCCCCCCAAAAGTCTTAAAGCCTGGCTCAAATTCTGTCACCATGAAAAATATTCATTTCCAACCCCCAAAAGATAAAAAAAAACAAAATTAGTCCCTTAAAACTCCTGCTATTGCATCAGCAAATGCTTAAAAATCCCTTAAAAGCCTTCCTTCGCTCTAAAGATGTGCCCCTCTTCCATACCCACAACCAGACCAGCCTTCTCTGTCTCTGTCTCTGTCTCTGTCTCTGTCTCTCTCTCTCAGGTCGGATTCCCCTACACACACCCCCACAGAGCCACCACTGGACCTGTCGCCCCTGCTGCAGCTGCTGCCAGCTGCTGTCACTACACAGCCCCACCCCCAGTGCCTCTGCCACTGGCCACTACTGGCCACTACCAGAGATTTCAGGAGCTAAAGTGCGACCTCATGCTCTCTTTGCTCCCTCTCCCCCGCCTTTCCTCACCACCCCCTTCCAATTACAAAAGGCAACTAAGAACACATCTCCCCCCAACATCATGTGCCCCTCCCTCTGCCATCGAGCTGCGAGCTGATGGTAAGATGACAGCCCATCTATCCTTCCCTTTCCAGTGGAAACTGCTGTTTACCCTCAGTCCCCTGCCCCTCAGCTACTTTGGCAGACAGTCTCCTGCTACAGGCACAACAAAGAAACCCAAAGTCACAGCTTCCCACCCCTCCCTTCACAGTCTACTTGTCAGCCTGCGAGACCAGGTCTTGTGAGTTATGTGCGCTCCTCTACTGTACTGTGCTTAACACTTACACTCTGCTCAGTTTGCTTGCTCCTACTCAAGCGTGGTAAGTATAAATGAGAGGTTTTTACATTTTTCAAATTCTTCTTCCAAGAGATCTCCGCTAAATGACCTACAAAAATTCTGACTAGTCTCTCATAATTACATACTTCAGCACAGCATCATAATTTAACCTGGCCAGCTCTTCATCCTTGGCCGCATCTGCCCCAGCACCTCTGCGCTGCATTGGAGTGACTTCCTGCTCCACGGGTCCTATAGACCGACTTCTTCATCCTCTGCCCCATCCACCCTGGCACCTCCATGCCACGTGCCAGAGGGACTTCCTGCTCCACATGGCCCGACAGACCACCTCCTCATCCTCCGCCCCATCGTCCCCAGCACCTTCACGGCACACAGGAGAGAATTCCTACTCCACGCGGCCTGCCAGACTGACCTCCTCATCCTCTGACCCCATCCATCCCAGGTACATCAAAGGGAGGTAATCAGACAAAACTTAAGTGAACTAAATTAAATACAAACTCCCGATTTAATATCTGCTTAGCTACACAGACATAAAGATTACTGTTATTGTGCAAAATATAAATTTGTTAGTTACAAAAGCTTATCAGTTGCTAAATATCACTACCCACTATTAGTGTTCTTAACTGTAGTTCTATAAATACAAAACTATAGCTTCCTTAACCATATAATCTCTTTGGGGTAAGAATTATGCTAAAGGTATAACTGCACCAAGCTCTACAACAATGGTCAGAGAATAGTGCTATAAATAATGACAAAGAGAAAGAGCAAAATTCAATCTCAGGCCCTGAGCCCACCCAAAACAAATACAGACAACACTAACATAGAAGAAAATGGAAATCACACAGCTGAAATCTCTGAGTTAGTAGCATATGAAGAAAAGAAACAACTGCAGAAGGGTATAGAGGAAATCAGATCAGAAATAATGTCTTAAGCAAAAAAAAATTAATTAATAGCATCTGAAGTAAAGAAACAGCTGCAGGATGATATAGAGGAAATTAGATCAGAAATAATCTCTGAAATAAAAGAAGAAACCTCTGAAGTAATAGCTTCTGAAGTAAAGAAACAACTGCAGAATGGTAGAGAGAAAATCAAATCAGAAATAACTTTTGAAGCAAAAAAAGAAAGAACAACCATAATGAAAGAATTAATAACTGCTTCTGAGGAAGACACCGATTTAAAAAAATTTGAAGAGATTAGAAAAATGATGGACCCCTTGAAAGAGCAATATAGGACAGAAATAGATCACAAGAAGTATACTCAAAGAGATATGCAGGAACTTAAAACCTCAATAACAAGCTGGCAAAGCTGTCAGAATGAAAGTGAAGATAGAGTTTTAGATCTTGAAGACACTGTAGCAGCTAATGAAAATGTAAGAAAGGATCTCTTAAAAATAACTAGGATGCAGGAAAAAATAATTTAACATCTATGAGACGATGCAAAGATGAACAATGTGGGATTCATAGGCATCAACAAAGAAAGAAAAGAGTTAATACAAATGGTATAAAAAGAATATGGGCAAAAGTAATCGCAGAAAACTTCCCAAATATGGGGCAACAATTTGGCATTAAGGTGACTGAAGCATATAGAACTTCAAATAACATCAACCCAATTAAAAACACACCCAGACATATATAGTCAGGATTCCAGAAATCCAGCACAAGAATAACATACTGAAAGCTGCTAGAGAAAAGAAACAGATCACATTTAAAGGAAAACCAATCAGAATAATGGCAGATATCTGTTCACAAACATGAAGACAAGAAGAGCATGGAGCAGAGTTCTTTAAGTCCTTCATGGAAACAAATTCTAGCCCAGACTGCTCTACCCCGCAAAACTCTTTCAAGTATGAGGAAGAAGTGAAATACTTCCATGACAAGGAACAACTAAAGAATTTCATGACGTCAAGGCCAACTCTACACAGACTATTAAAAACTATTTTAGAGGGAGACCAAAATGAACTGATCCCTACAAATGAGACCAAAAAGAACCCACCAAATAAAGCAACCAATTAAACAGGAGAAAAAGGAGTAAACAGTAGTAAATAAAAGACGTGTCAATCATAAGTCAATACATTTCAATTGTAACCATCAATGTTCAATTCTGGCAGAGTGGATAAGGAAGCAAAATCCAACAACATGCTATATACAAGAAACACATTTAACTCATAAAGAAACTCATATGCTAAAAGTTAAAGAATGGAAAACTATACCACACGCTCCAGCACCTCAAAAAAAAGCAGGGGTAGCAATCCTGTTTGCAGACAGTCTAAACTTCAAACCAATATTGACCAAACGAAATAAAGAAGGTCACTACATACTGGTTAGGGGAAAAATTCAAGATGAAGAAGTAGCACTCATAAATATATATGTACCCAACATGGGACCACTAAGTTATATAAGACAAATCTTAATGGACAGGGCAAATCTACTCTCCAATATCACCATCTTCACAGGAGACCTCAACACCCCTGTATCCCAAAAAGATAGGTCAAGCAAACAAAAAAATTAGCAAAGAAGTAGCAGAATTGAACTAGATCTTGGTACAACTGGACTTAATGGACATATACAGAGTGTTCTACCCAACCACTTCTGAATATACAGTTTTTTCAGCTGCACATGGGACATTTTCCAAAATAGACCACATACTAGTACATAGGCCATGTTTAAATATATGCAAGAAAAAAAGAAATTATTCAATGCATATTATCTGACCATAGTGCAATGAAACTGGAAATAAATGACAAAAGAAATCACAAGAACCCCAGAAATACATGGAAAGTAAGCAACTCCCTTCTCAGCAACCAGTGGGTTATAGATGAAATTAAACAAGAAGTTAAACAATATTTACAATTTAATAAAAATTCAAACACAACCTACCAGAATTTATGGAATGCAATGAAATCAGTTCTTAGAAGGAAATTTATAGCCCTGAACTCACACATTAAGAAAGCAGAACAAAACAAATAAATACTCCTACACAGCACCTAAACCAACTAGAAAAGTAAGAGCAAATTAAACTCAAAGCCCAAAGACAGGAGGAAACTATAAAGATTAGAGCAGAAATCAATTCAATTGAGACAAAGAAAACAATACAAAGAATTAATGAATCCAAAAGCTGGTTCTTTGAAAGATTAAATAAGATTGATAAGCCCCTAGCTAACCTCATCAAAAAGCAGAAAGAAAGGACTCAAATTCAAGCAATAAGGAATGAAAAGGGTGAAATTACTACAGACCCAGCAGAGATACAGAGAATCATAAATAGTTACTTTGAGAATCTTTACTCTCACAGAATTGAAGCCACAGATGAAATGGACAGATTCCTAGAAAAGTACAAACTACCAAAACTGTATCAAGAAGATATAAAAACTCTCAATAGCCCAATAACAGTCAATGAAATACAAAATGTCATAAAAAGTCTACCAACAAAGAAGAGTCCAGGTCCTGATGGATTCATAGTTGAATTCTACAAGAAATTTACAGAAGTCATAATCGCAATACTCCTCAAACTCTTCAATGAAATTGAAAAGGAAACAATCCTCCCAAAACCATTCCTAGAGGCAAGTATTACACTGATACCAAAACCAAAGACAGAGATGCAACTAAAAAAGAAAACTACAGGCCAATTTCTCTCATGAACATAGATGCAAAAATCCTCAATAAAATCCTTGCCAATAGAATACAGCAAATCATCAGGAAGATTATACACCATGGCCAGGTAGGATTTATCCCAGAGATGCAAGGATGGTTTAATATACACAAATCTATAAATGTAATACACTAATCAATAGAGCCAAAGCCAAAAACCACATGATCATCCCAAAAGGGTCAAAGACATTGTATCACAGTAATCCAAGCATAACCATTGTCTTAGTTACCTTTGCCGAGACAAATTACCCAGAGTTAAGGAGGACAGATTTACTAGCTCACAGTTTGTAGAGGTTTCAGTCCGTAACTGGCTGGCTTAAAAGCAGGGTTGCTTCACAGAAGAGAAACAGTACATGGCAGGCAGAAGCCAGCAAAAGCAATATGGGACGTTCACAGTGTCATTGGGCCCCTTTTATCTTATCGAAGCTACTCAGCTCAGGGAGCATTCACACCCTCAATCCCAGTGTCCTTGAGCCTAAGCATTGCACCATGAGTCCTTCCCAGTGTCACACACGATGGATCCAGGCACCTGTAAGACTGCATGCAACTTTGGGAGTACGTCTAACACAAGCCACAATATTGCCCCTGTCTCCACAAGCACTCATACACATCCCTTTCTGTAAAAGGCATTTAGGTCATCGCTAAAAGTTGCCAAAGTCCTAACAGTTTCAGCATTGCTGAAAAGCCCCAATCTAAAGTCTCCTCTAAGATTTAAGGCAAACTATTAGCTGCAAGCCTCTATTAAAAAAAATAAGAAGCTAAACACTTCCAACATCCAACAGCACAAGACAGGCATTTCCATTCCAAAAGTTACGAACAGGTATAGCAAGGAATGGGAACAAAGCAAACATTAAAATCTCGCAGTTCTATTTCCAGCATCCCCAGCAACCTGTGGCAAGTTGTGAGCTCCAGAGGACTTGGGTGGCCCCACTGCTATGGTGCTGCCAGTGCTTGGGGACCCCGTGACTGCTCTCTTGGGCTGGCACTGCTCACTCCTCTCTATTTTTCTTGGACAATCCATGTTCCTGACTTCTCCACTCTTCTCTGCCTTTCCAGAAGCCACACGGCCAGGAATTGTCACAATGAGAACCCCGCTTCTCTGGTACCAATTTCTGTTTAAGTCACCTTGCTCATTGCTAAGACAAAAGAGCCATGGTCCAAAATTAGAGAAAGAGTTTATAGAGGCTTCAGTTCGCAGCCAGCTGGCTCCAAGGAAGGGTGGCACAATGGACAGGCATCAAAGAGGAAAGATTACAGTGGGAAGAAGGTAGCAAAGCAACAAGAGACAAGACAGACATATCTATGTCTTACATCCAGACTAGCAGGATTGCAGGAGGGGCAAACCAGCGCACAGCCTGAGCCAGTAATCAGCCACCTTTAACCCTAACATCATTAACCTTAGCATTGCACTATGAATTGATGTCAGCGTCTCACACTGTAGGTCCATCCGCCACGGAAAAAGCCCCACCTAGTACTGCGTGAGGCTTTCGGGGGACATCCGAACACAAACCATAACACCCCATGTTTACAGCAGCACAACTCACAACAGCTAATTCTTAGGAGGAGCCTCTATTTCTATCATCAGATGCATGAATAAAGGAAGTGTGAGATAGATAGATAGATAGATAGATAATAGAGTGATTGATCAATTGATTGATTTTCAGCCCTATGGAAGAATACATTTTTGGGAAAATAAATACACATTAAAACCATAATGCTAAGCAAATAAACCAGATACAAAAGGTTAAATATTGCATAATATTCTCTATATGAGAAAAATGCAAAAAAAAAAAAAAATCATGTAAGAGCAGAATGAAAGCTGCATTACAGAAAACAAGGGAGACTAAGAGACAATGCCCGTATTCACCAACTCTCAAAGATGAATAATGACCCTGGTCCCACAAAAGAAAGAAAGAAAGAGAGGGAGAGAGAGAGAGAGGGAGAGAGAGAGACAGAAAGAAAGAAAGAAAGAAAGAAAGAAAGAAAGAAAGAAAGAAAGAAAGAAAGAAAGAAAGAAAGCAAGCAGAAAGGTACTGTATATTTTTATGTTGCGAGAATGTACTAATAAAATCAAATATGTAAGAGAATACCTTCTTAGCTTGAAGTAAGCAAAGATTTCTTCCACAAGTTCCAAGAGTCTGACTCTAAAATAAGTCATTCATAAATTATACTTACTAAAAACTGAAAACTTTGGAGACCAGCCTGGGCTACAAAAGTGAGCTCAAGGCCAGCCTGAACTACATAGTGAGACCATGTCTCAAAAAAGACTAAGTAAATACATAAATAAAAATTAAAAATTTTTGCTCCTTAAAGATACTAGTAAGAAAACAAAAAGAAAATCCACCATATATGTAAAAATATTGACAACACACATACCCAACAGAGGACTCACGTAGAACACATACAAAGAATGTCTGGGATTAATAAAGACATGAATAATTCCAAGTTTTAAAAATATACAATATAGCAAAAAATTATAAGATATCCATATGACCAATAAGTATATAAAAAGCTGAAAATTATTGTACATCAGAGAATTATATAATACAACCTCAGTGCAACACTGGTATGTACCCATCAAAATATATAAAATTTAAGGGGAAAAATCTATTATATTAAATATTGAGAAGACAATATTGACGGAAATTCTCATTTATTGCTAATGGAACAAAAATCAGTTTCCCCGTCTTAGAAAACTGATAATGTCTATTCACTCTACCTCATGGCCCAGAAATCACACTACTATAACAAGAGAAATGAGTCAAAGCCAATAAAAGGCTCGACATGGTTCCATCTCTCTGTCTCTCTATCTCTCTCTGTCTCTGTCTTTCTCTGTCTCTCTCTCTGCCTCTATCTCTGCCTCTGCCTCTGTCTATATCTGTCTCTGTCTCTGCCTGCCTGCCTGTCTGTCTGTCTGTCTGTCTGTCTGTCTTTCTGTCTTGCTCTTCCTCATTTTTGCCTTTACACCAAGCTACATCTCCAACCCTTTTCTTATTTTTTATTTTAAGACAAGGTCTTTCTGAATCACTAAATCACCCAGCCTGGGTTCAAACTTGCAGTCCTCCTGCCTCAGTTTCTCTGAGTGATGAGATTACAGTTCTACATCATCATGTCTGGCTTTCGAAGAGATTTCAGAATCAAACTAGGTTTGAGTGAAGAACAAATACAAAAGTCCACGCTGACAAAGATAATAAAAGAAGAGAACGGAGACCAGTTCTGTCAGCTTGCTGCCCCCAGCTGCTGGCCTGCTTTTGCCAACCCCTTTCTAAGCTGCTGAGCGCAGGAGGTATAATTCATCATTTAGAAGAACATCTGTGTTCTCCCAGCTCCAGACTGGGACCCTCAGCAGGGCTTCCAGTTCTCAGAACAGGAAGTTCTCACCCAGAGCACAGAAAAGAGAAGTAAAAGGATTCATAAATACTAAAACCAGTACATACTTTTTTAGTTTTCTCTTTCAGTCTCCCAAGTCTCTCAACTCTCGAGGGGATGTAGGAGAGACAGCTTGAGGAGAAGGGTCCAGCCTGAAGGCTCAGGAGAACATGCAGCCCAGGAAAGAGCAGCGAGAGCCCGGAGCTGAGAATCTGCGGAACACAGGACCGGAAGCTGACGTAAAAGAGAGAGCGCAGCAAAGCGTCTCCGAGCAAAGTGGAATCACGTCACTTCCAGGTGAAGTGACACCGTTGGTATTTGCCTCTGGTGCAAAAAATGCAGAGACAGGCGAAGAAAAGAGATTTCCAAGCTTCTTTCCTGCCTGGAGATTGACCTAAGACCTTGACTGGACAAAGTTAGACCGAAGCTTTTGTCAACAGGAAAGAACCAAGTGTCTACATTGCACAGGAGGGAGAACGTAAGGCCCTTAGTGGTTTTGAAAGCAGTGAGAGAGGAAAGAAAAAAAAAATCTCCAGGCAACGGAAGCCAAAGGCAGAGGCCACGTTGAGAATACAACCAGCCTTTCAAAGAGACATGAGGTTTTGAATAGATGTCCCCAGAATACTTTGACACTCTTCCCATTCAGAAGAGATTCCTTGTTCCTATTCCTTGGATCTGGGACCCGGGTCTGCTTGACCAACGGGATCCACAGAAGTGATGTCATCATCGTGGGGGCCAGGTCACTTCGCCCAGACCCAGCGCTTGCTGCCCTCACGTTTCCCCCCACCCCTCCTCCTCCTCCCTGCTCCTCCCACTCCTTCCCTGCCCTCCCTCCAGGGGTCTGAGCCACCTCCCATCCCAGCCTCCGTCCTCTGAGCCATCCTGTATCAAATGGACCCAAATGACTTCTCTGACTCCCTCAGTACAAACAGCACACTCCGGTGTCCCTTGGATGACTGGTTTCACGATTACTAATGGTGACTAATGGTAGTTCAGAAAAAGCCCCTCTCACACCAGAGCACCCATTCTGGAAAAGCCCTGCATCACTGTGTCAGCCACAGTGTCACACGCTGGCGGCGGCTGACACACAGCCACTGAGGTCTCATCTCCACTGGAGTCTTCATTCAAGTTTGCTTTTTTCCCTGCAGTTCCTATGGGCATTTTAGAAGAGAAGGGTTGTCCATGACCTGATTGGACTGGGCTCTCCTGGGACCGCTCTCCTCACACCACCCTTGATGCTAGAGGCCCACTGTGGCTCCTAACTGACAAAAACCACTTCCTGTCCCTCACTGGGGCAAGGAGAGGGGCACTCAGGCCGCCTGCAAGCTCTCCCTTCTCCCTCAGGCCAGCCAGGCTGAGGCCAAAACAAACAAAAGCTTTGGACTCAGATCTGATCCCTGATCCCTGTTTTCTTACATGGGGCGGGGCGGGGGGGGGGGCGGGTCCTGCCTCCAGCCCTGGAGGATGGGCTGCGGCCTGTCACTGGAAGTCAGAGGACAGACTAGACAGAGTTTTAGTCACAGGTTGTGTGGAAAGGTCTAGTCCAGGAGATGAGGGGGCAGAGACACAAAGGGTGGACACTGGAGGGCGTGGTGTGGCAGACCTGGGCTGGGGCCTCGTCTTAGTTACTCTTTACTTATTGTGGGGACAAATACCCAACACTCAAAATGAAGGAAGGAAAGGTTTATTAGCTCACAGTTACTGGAGGTTTCAGTCCATATGCAGCTGGCCCAAGGCTGAGTGGAGCAGGACAGAGAGCATCCAGTTCATGGCGGTGGAACAGCAGCAATCTCGACAGAGGCAACCAACCAAACAGGACAGTAGAGCAACAGCTCTAGTCTGTCTCTCTGTCTCTCTTTATATTACATTCAGGCTATCCGCCTTAGCCTATCCACCTTAGGCTACACCCATAATCCCAGAAGTACTTAAAACACGTAATCCCAGGGATCATGGATCAAGTCCAAACTCTAGATCAGCACTAAATCACATAATCCCAGTGACTCATGAGTCAAGTCTCAATCTGTAGAAGTCCCCACCCCATGACTGCATGAGGCTTTGGGGGGACAACTAGACATAAACCATAACAGGCCTACTGAGGCCCCAGGGAAAATGGTCCCATAGTGCTAGTTGTCATCATGAGCCACTCTGAGAGGCCTCTGTGAAGTGAGGTGCCTTCTCCATGAGGAACAGCTCGCCACAGACTCTTTCTCAGGTACTAGACGCTGGAAGCCACTTTGCACCACAGCTTGCTTTGGCCTCCAGCGAACTCCCTCAGCTCCCAAAGCCACAGAGTCCCACGCCAGCGTTTCTCAGACTACAGAGCACTCCCAGAATGCCAGGGCCAGGCTTCCACTGCCTGTGGCTCTCACCGAAGCCACAGGTCACCAGGTGCTGCTGGCAGCATCTCATGACCTTGAGAGGAACTCACACCCTCGGAATGAGGCCAGTGCTGCAGCATCAGAGCGGCAAGACCAAAGGGACCCCAGGGCTGAAGACAGGGGGCTGTTGTCAGCACCAGTCAGTCCTGAAGCCCACATCCTGCCACTCAGCGGAGTGGTGGGGGAGGTACTGGGTGAGCTATGCCTAAACGTGCTGATCTAAAATGTTAGCACAGTTCAGTCTGTTCATGGAAAAGTCTTTGGAAGGAATGGGAAGAAAACAGACATGATCAGCTCAAGAAGGAGGTTCTGGAAAGGGAAAACTGTCTCCATTTGTGCACAATATGAAGGAAGGAAGAAAGGGAGAAGGAGGAAAAAGGTGAGGAAGGAGGGGAGAGGAGGAGAAGAAGTTTAAGGTGGGCACGGTGGCACACTCCTTTAAATCCCAGCATGTGGGAAGTTGATGCAGGAAGATTTCTGTGAGCTCGAGGCCAGCCTTATCTACACAGAGAGACTCTGTCTCAAAAAACAAACAGCATGAAGAATATTCCTCTGTCCTTAAAGCCTAGTAGAGATCAATTCTCAGGACTGGTAAATTCTGGAAGCATCTTTACCAAAAGAGCCACCTTTAACAGTCACTCACCACAGTGAGGCAGAGAACTGGGCACTGTGGGAAAGGAAGAGAGCCGAGGGGAAGTCTCAGGAAGCAGGGGCATGCTGTGAAAGGAGCAACGATTAATTACAGTTTGTCATGCTTCCATCAAAGTTTAATTCTGCAACCAGGAACAAGAAAGCTAACCATTCCGGAAAGAGTATGAAGCACTCAGTTCCAAGACAGCATGTCTCAGTACAGGGAAAAACGAGAATGAAATGAATTCGGCCAGGCGTGGCGGTGGATGTGCATAACGGCAGCACTTCGGAGGCTGAGGCAGGATTACCGGGAACTGAAGGCCAGCCTGGGCTGACTGTGAGTTCAAGACCAGCCAAAAAGATACATACCCACTCTCTCTCTCTCTCTCTCTCTCTCTCTCTCTCTCACACACACACACACATATACATAGTGAGAGAGACAGAGACAGACACAGAGACAGAGAGAGGGAGAGAGACAGAGAGAAAGAACTAAAATGAATTCAGAAGTAGGTCAGAAAACTAGGAAAGCCCCAGAAAATAAGTCTCTTTACCCAAGGAATTGCTTCCTGGAGATTGTAAATTAGAATCCTATTATGTACTTATTAAGGACAAAAGCTGTTTTGTTATTTGTTAATTCTATGGTAAACGATAAATCTGATGTGAATTAGAGAAATAAAAAGAAAAGAGCAGGGCTGGGGATTTAGCTCAGTAGCTCAGTGCCTGCCTGGCAAGATCCTGAATTTGATTCCTCCTAACAAAATAAATAAATAAAATAAATTAAATAAATACCTTACACCCAAAGTGATTCAGTGCTACCCTGATCACAATTTCAGTGACATTTTTCACAGCAAATAGAAAGAAATCCTAAAACACATTTATATGGAGCTATATAAGGCCCTGAGTAACTAAAACACTCTTGTGAAGAACAAATGTGGAAGCGCCGTCGTGCCTTCTGACTTCCAATTTACCGCACTACTTTGATCAGCAGAACAGTTACGCCACTTACATAAAAATGCAAAACAGGCCAATCAAGCAGAGCAGAAAGTCCAGGAATAAAACCTCATACATATGGTCCACCAGTTTTCAATAAAGGCATTGAAAATACCGAAGGAGAAAGGGGCACTTTCTTTAGCAGGGGAGCCTTGAAAAGCAAACAGCCACAGGCAGAAGAAAGAAATCGGACCCTTATCTTACACCACTTACACCATATACAAAAACCAATTCAAAACACTCAGAATTAAATGCAGAAATTTTCTAGAAGAAAGCATGGGTGGAGCAACATACCACTGGACTTGGCAATGATTTTTCAAATAGAAAATCAAAAGCAGAAGTAACAAAGCAAAAATAGACAATGAGATTACATCTGCACAGCAGAAGAAGTAGCCAGCAAATGCCAAAAGGCAAACTATGGAACGAAAAAACATCTGCAAACCACATGCATGATAAAATAGGTAAGGAATTCATACAGTGTGATAGCAACACAAGAAACAAACCCAGAGACCAGAAAGTCAGCCTGCTGAATAGGGCAAAACGCTTGCAAACCATATATCTGATAAGATGCTACTATCTGGAATACGTAAGAACTACAACTTAACAACAACGATGACAGACCATTCAATTCAAAATGGGCCAAGGATTTCACAAGACATTTCTCCAGTGAAAACATACAAATGTGTTAATCAGTCCATAAAGAGCTGCTCAACACTATTAATTATGGCGGGAAATTTAAAAAATCAAAACACCATGAGACAGCACTTCACACCTGGATGGCTTCAATTTTTAAAAAAGAAACAAAATAAGTACCGATTAGACTTCATTTGGGGGGGGCGCAAAAATTCTTGATTTTGACAAAGTCTGATGTACCTACTTTTGCTGCCCACAATTTTGGTGCCGTTTCCATGAACTTTTGCAAGTTTTCTTCTAAGAGCTTTATACTTTGGCTCCTAGGCTTAGAATTCTGATCTGCTAATTTCTATGTGTAGCATAAGGGAATCTTTTTTTTCTCCTTTTTCTTCTCCTCCTCCTCCTCTTCCTCCTTCTCCTTCTCTTCATTTGTGCACATGGCCCACCCGTCTTTCCACTACCTCTTGTTGAAAAAGCTTGTCTTCCCCCATCAAAGCACCCTGCTGAAAATCAATTAACCGTACAAATGAAAGCGTGTGCCTGGACTCTGCTTCATTCCCTCGGTGAATATGGCTCATGCTGGCAGGGCCCCACTGTTTCCTTGCAGCCTGGAGGTAGGTTTCAAGGTCAGGAAGTGAGAGGCTTCTTTATTCATTTGCAAGATTGTTTTGCTAGTTGAGGAGTCTTGCAATTTCCTATGACACCAAGGACCAACTGACCCATTTTTATGGGAGGAAAAAAAAGCCGTTGGGATTCTGATAGGGATTGTGTTACACCAGCAGATCACTCCTGAGGGTACCAAGATGTGAAGAGCGCTGACTCTTCCCACCCCTGAACATGGGCTGTCTTTCCACTCACGTTGCTTCTGTCAGCAACGTTTTGCAGTTTTCAGCAGACAAGTCTTCCGCCATACGCCCTGGCAATCCTACTCCTGGGTGTACATCCAAAAGAAATGAAAGCAATGTCCTAAACAAATATTTGTACAGCAATCATTACAGCCTGTTTACAGCAACATTATATGGCTTACACATGGCCTGCAATTCAGTCACCACAGGGAATAAAATTTCAACAAGTGTTACAATGCGGGCAGTGAACCTTGAAAACATGAGACTGGGCAAAGTCAGCCTGCCATGGGGCAAGTGGATGGCTCCATTTACTTAGGGGAATTAGAATACACGACCCACTCACAAAGAGGGCTGGATGGAGGTGGTGGGGAGAGGGGAAAACAAGATGCTAATTCATGCAGGGGACTTGTCACCAGATGGAGCCCAGGATTTCTTCCAGAGAGGGGTCAAGGACCTCAAACAGCTCCCTGCCAAGGGTTAGGTAGCAGGCCTGTTAACATCCCAGAGAAGTGTTTTGGGACACATCAGTGAGGCACAGACCTGTGTTATTAGGTAGAGCTAAAGAAGCACATGCTCAAAGAATATAGAGTGCAGGCCAGAGAGAGATGGAGGCAGAGGCGGAGGCTGGGGCCGAGGCCGGGAGAGAGGCAGAGGCAGAGGCTGTCACGCAGGCAGAGGCAGAGGCAAAGGGAGAGGCAGAGGTGGAGGTGGAGGCTGGGGCCGAGGCCGGGAGAGAGGCAGAGGCAGAGGCTGTCAGGCAGGCAGAGGCTGAGGCAAAGGGAGAGATGGAGGCGGAGGCGGAGGCTGGGGCCGAGGCCGGGAGAGAGGCAGAGGCAGAGGCTGTCAGGCAGGCAGAGGCAGAGGCAAAGAGAGAGGTGAAGGCGGGGTCAGAGGCTGAGGCCAAGGCACAGACAGAGACTGGCGTGGGGTTGGAATGCATGTGTTCTTAGCAGTGACATTTTTCATGGGTGATCTAAGCTATTTGCCTAAAAATAATTCTTTGAGCCTTTGAATCTGTTTCTTCATTATAGCTCAGGCTGCCCTCTGGCCTATACCCCTTGACTGGGCTAATTTCTGGGTTTATGGAATCCACAGCAGTCGAGATGTGGCAAGCCTGGAAGAAAAAAACCAACAAATCTAGGGAGTAAAGACACAGCAGGGACGTGGATGGCCGTGGGTGACACTCTATGCTGAACTTGCAGGTTTCTCACACGTATGACTTGTTAAGTAAGATTTTCCTTATCTCCCTTCTGTCTGTGTTTCTCGGTCCTGCCTTAGACTGAGAGCTCACATTGAGAATTACAAAACGCTTCTGAAGCATATTGACGATGGCGATAGAGCTTGCGCATGTATTTCACACCACTGAATTGTACGTTCATAAACGGCTCAACGATAATGATAAATTACTATTTCAATGATAAATATTATACGTACCTCTCCACTAGTCATAATGATAACCATGGTGGGACGGGGCCCATATTATTTGACTTCAGAACTCCATACTTCCTATTCCAGCTATCATAGTGTTGTAGGCAGCCAAGTTACATAGAAATATTATAGGCACTCCGACAGGGCTAGGCCTTCAAAAAGGATAACACAGAAAGCAAGATATCCAGCCACTATGGCAGAAACGGATACTCCCGCTGTGGGCCAGACCTAAAGACCAAAGATCGAACAAATGCTGACCTCCTTAAAGACTGCCATCCGAGAATGATCATCACCCTGAGGGAGCCAGAGGAATCATTAATCTGACTACTACCAGATGCCTACATGATAAAGTCCTGCTCTGGATTCACTCCTGCTTGCTGCATGCCTCGCTTGCCCATTTGATCCTGGACTGAACCAATGTTACCTGAGCAATGGTGCTTGTACCTTCCTAGGTTGGTCATAGCTTTGCCCCACCTCATGCCCACCTAAGCGAGTTTCCATGGTTTTACTTTAGACCTGCCGCACCACATGGTTTTCCTCTATAAAAGTCCCTGAAAGAGACAGCTTCCGGGGGACACCCACTCGGGAGCCCCCTCCTGTCCCTGTCTTGGACAGGAGCTTTCTTTCCCTCAGTAAATACATTCTGCTCATTACCTCTGTTAGTTCTTAAAATCCATTCTTCAGTTTTAGAAAACATGAACTCATCCCAGGTACTTTTCAGGTTGAGAGAAGCTTTCCCTGTATCATTTGGAGGTTCCCTATTGGAGGTCATCCACCCCAGGCCAGTTTTTGTCCTCCTGCATCAATACGGCACTCTCCGGAGAGACGTGAAGCCTCATTTAGGACAAGTGAGACCTTGTAGACAACAAACAAACAGCAGAGACTTCTCAGAAGTGAGCAAATTTCTAGTGGCTACAAGGAGCAGTGGCCCATGACAAACCTATTACAGCCCGCCTGGAACCCTAGCACTGAGGAGGCTGAGGCAAGAGGATCGCTGAGAGAGTTTGAAGCTAACCTGAGCTACACAGTAAGTCTCTGTCTCAAAATAAATAAATAGCCAGGTGTGGTGGTACACACCTATAAGGCCAGCAATGAGGCAGGAGGATCACCATGAGTTCAAGGCCAGCTTGGACTACAAGGCAAGACCCTGTTTTAAAAAAACAAACAAACAACAGTCGTCCAAAATGCCGGGGTTGCTGCTCCTCGTCCCAGCCAACCAAACCCGTCACAGCCTGTGTACAATCGTGAAATTGGAGGCATGACCTGCTTAGGGCAACAAATCAAAACACAAAGAACTCTGCCACAACAGAAGGAATTCCGAGCTGCTCCTTCCTCCTCTGGCTAGGAGAGCCACCCCATCCGGTGGCCAGCAGCCAGTGAGAACTGGCCACGGGCCCAGTCTCCAAAGAACTTCCTTCAGTCCCCCTGATCGGGGAAGAGATAGACGCTGGCCAGGAGCCCGCCCGTCATGGCCCCTCCAGGGGGTTTCATCCACCCGGGAAGATGAACTCTATCCCAAAAGCAGAGACCTGATAAAAGTCAGCCAATGCTCACGCGAGCTTTTTGTGCCCTGGTCTTCTTCCTCTAAAGACCGGTTCATCCACAGGAGGGCGTATGAGCCCCCGACTTGCCCGGTTGGCAGTAGTCGTTTTTCTTTGCAGCGACCTCCCTCCCCACACGGGGCAAGTGATAAAGTTGTACACCTTCTCTGGTGGTAATCAGCGCGCTCTCCTCCGCTCTTAGGGCTCTTTCTGACACGGCCTCAAAGGTGCTAAGATTGTGCTAAGATCGCTGGTGAGCGCCACCTTTTCTTGCATAGACTCAACCCGGATCCTCCCTTCCTATTCTCCCTACCCCCACAAACCCTGCCAGGCCCCCCACCCCTTCTGCTTCTTCTGCCCCCAACACACACACACACACACACACACACACACACACACACACACGCACGCACGCACGCATGCACGCACTCCCCAGGACCTCTGCAGTTAAAGTTAAGCAACCTGATGTGAGGGGACCCTCTGTCGCCTTGCAGTTTTCAGCAAGCAGGGCCGATGCGTAGGAGCTCATGGAGCAGAATGAAAGCAAGCATTCCCCGGGACGTGGGGGTGGGGGTGGGGTTCCTTCTAACGTTAGCAAGTCACGCCTTAGTTGAAATTTGCATTGTTCGGCCGTGTTCTTCCCCGGAAGAGTTTCACTCTCGTTTTCCTCCAAATTCCACCGAAGTCTACATTGCCCTCTAATGGCAACACTTCGTTATTTCAGGTCCCTGTTGGTACCGCGTTGAATAACTCTTAAATGCTGGTGACCAGACACGATGCAGAGATTTAGTTTTCCGTGATTTTAGGATAGTCCTTACAGTAGTGAGTATCTTGGCCATGGGACTTAGGCCTACGCGTGGAATTCGCTTATGTCTGATGGACACTTTATACACCAAGGAAGGTCACGGGTGCCCTCGTCTTTGTTATGTTCTTGCTAGGACAAAATAACTGACACCCTCAAGTTACAGGAGGAGAGCCCAGAGTTCCAGCCCACAGCTTAGAGAGGTTGTGATCCAAAGCCAGCTTTGCCCAAGGCAGAGTGGCACAGCAAAGGAGCACCAAGGAAGAGAAATCGTCCCTGGCAGAGCAGGCAGAGGGCAGCGAGCAAGGGCCGGCCCGCTGGCTCTCCCTTTATGTTCCACCCAGGCTGCACTGTGCAGAAGTGAGGTCCCCTGAGGAGCACCTCCGATCCGAGGGCACCTCTCCGATCCTGAGTGATGTCAAAGTGGCAGAGGAGTGGCACGGCCCGTGGATGGCACCACCCGGATGGCCTCCAGCGGTGCCCTCGGCCCTGGGCTCCCACTGGCTTACCCAGGGGCCCCTCAGTGCGAGCCTGGCTGCCACAGCAGAAGCAGTTAGAGCTTCAGGTGAGCACACTTGAAGCAGAGCACTCCCTCCTAAGGGAAAACAGGTCATGGACAACATCACGGGAGGGCATGCAGTCCCACAGCACCCTAATGAATTAATCTGATAGCACTCTGAAGGTGACAGGCAGTGACAAAGACCCAAAAAAGAGATGACTTTGAAAGTTTTTTCTTTTACCAGCAAGAGAGCTCTGTAAAATGTGCATTTGGCCAGCATAGATGCCGAGGTCTCATGCATTCCTGAGTGGTCCCATAGCCAGAACAAGTGGTACATTCTCAGAATGGCAGCCATACTAAGATAGCATCGTGATGCTGCCCCTGGAAATAATATCTAACCAGAACTCCCTCCAGGGACAACCAAGCATGACGGCCAACTGAACAGAGCCTAGAATTGCTCCAAGATTGTCTTCTTACAAGGAGACAGCTGAACTTGATCATGTCGACTTGGTTGGCTTAGGACTGACCTACAGGACTGCCGGAGCACACTTCTGGGAGAGTCTGGGTGGGTCATGAAGGTGCGGTTCCAGGTGCCATCTGTGGTCCCCAGTCACTTCCTCTCTGTGCTGCCCCTTTGATCTGCTTCCTGACAGCCACAAACTAAGCAGCTTTGCTCCCCCATGCCCTTCTGCCAGGGTGTGCCTGCCCTGGAGCCAACCAGGGACGGAACCTTCTAAAACCATAAACCAAATCAAGCCTCTCCTCATCTAAGTTGTGGCTCCTGGGTGCTGCTGCTGGGTTCCAGGAATGGAAAGCCGACCAGCCCAGGAGGGAAGTGGTGCTCATAAACAAGTGAACTCTGGGCTACAACCCTGAAAGGTAAAATCACGTTAATAAAGCAACTGCCATATTTTTCCCCTCTGAATGAACATTAAGGACATTTGCGAGTCTTCAGTATTAATCTGGACAGATGCAGAACTTCTCAAGAGTTTGCTATTGGTGCTCTTTACCTTTTGAAGACTGGCCACTGGTCTGCACTGCTCCAGTTCCAGGTACCCTGCGAGGTGTCCCTCCATCTTGTCTGCCTTTCCTGCTTGTCCTAAGGCCTTTCCTCCCAGCTGTCTAGAGCAATTCATGACAGGTAAATTCATTGTGTTCATGGTATGATCTTCAAGAAACTTAGAAACAAAACTCATAGGAATATCAAAGGAAAATGTCAGTGGTTTTATTCAACCTAATGAAGAAACCAAAGAATGCTAAAATTTGCTCAAAGGAGAACTTGAATAATTGATTTATATTGTTAGTCAAGTCACAAAAAGACTGGGATGAACTTTCCAATCTAGTATTTGTGAAATTTGTTAAAATCCTCCTAAGCGCTACATAATCTGAAGCTATTTTTGTTATCAGATGATATTTAATTGCATCTATCCTAGATACAACTCATTTATACTGCTGAGGACAAGAGACACAGGCAAAGCTGTCAGATAAGAATTCTGTGACATTGATACCAGTTTTCTGCAAGTTAATGTCTACCTCTTAGATGTATGAAAAATCTCCTGGACAATAAAGGTCAAAGTTGCTCAGCAAGAATGGACTAAAGGAAAGCCCAGCAACTTCTTAGTTCTTCTGACAATGTAAACAATAAAGTGTTTCCTCTTACCAGATGTAGTTCCAGAAACTTTAACTGCAGTAGTTAGATAAGACAAAGAAGAAAAAGGAATAAGGATAGAAAAGAAGGAAACTGAATTATCAATACTTGCAGGTAACAGGGCACTGTACATAGAAGACCCCAAGAATTCCACTGAAAGACATGTAGATTTAATGGCCAAATTCAGTACTATAGCTGGATACAAAGTTAACACTGAAGTATCAAGAGCATTCCTGCAGACAAATAGCAAACTCACTGAGAAATTAGAGAAACTACAGCTTTCAAAATAGCATCTAAGACTGGGCGTGGTGGCGCACACCTATAATCCCAGATCATAGGAGGCTGTAAACAGGTGTATCATATGAGTCAGATCTGGTACTGAGACCCTGAACACCCTGTAGACCCCTCCCTAAAAAATAGAAATAAAATAAAATATAAAAAATGAAATACTTAGGAATCACCCTAATAAAGGAAGTGAAAGATTACAGTACACCTAAAAAAAAAAGAGAGATCAAAAAGGATATCAAAAAAATGGAAAGATAAGCCTTTTTCCTGGGTAGAAAGAATAAATCAATGAAATCTTGATTAAAATAATATAACAATTGTGGCAGTATGGCCAAAGAACAATGTTGACTCTTTGAAGAAGTGAAATTATCATTATTCACAGATGACATGATATTCTACTAAAGGATCCCAAAAAACTCTACCAAAAGACCGATGGACTTACTAACCAGGTTTGGTAACATCACTGGCTACAAAGTCAACACTCAAAGATCAATACCCGTCCTGTACACAAAGAGCAAAGATACTGAGAGAGAAATTAAGAAAACCACACCTTCCACAACATCCAAAAAAATATAATACTTAGGAATCAATTTAACGAAGAACATAAAAGATCTACACAGTGAAAAGTATAGTACTCTGAAAGAAGGGATCAAAGAGGATTTGAGGAAATGGAGAGAAACTCTTTGCTCATGGAGATAGCTTTTACAAATAAGGGACAGAAGAGTGTCCAAAGGGAAGGAAGGGGAAAGGGGAAAAGGAACCAAGACACTTCTTATACAGGCACAAATTCCCTATTGTGAGCGTGATAATTACGTATATCTAAACTATCAGTAAAGTTTAGTTCGAAAAATAAAATGTGTGAGTTTGATGCATATATGCGCTGGGGCAAGATCGTCTCCAGACCTCTTCTTCCTGGAACTGTGACTAAAGCAAATGGCAAAGATTCCTCATAAGTTCTGGACCTGTGGTTGCTTTTCCTCTGGAACACTGGTTTTTCTCAGAAGCATTTATACCAGGAATGCGTCCACGTGAAGTCCCACTGAGCCAGGATGGCAGCCTAGAATGCCACATGATAGTGCCACAGAGAAGTATCTGTGTCTGGCCTTTGCAGGGACCCATCAGAGTAGCAGGGGATCTGAGCCCCAACCTGCCTCTGATGGTTGAGAGGCTCAGTACCCCTGGAAAATTGGACGCATGGCTTTGGACGAGTCCAAAGCAATACCTTTTGGAATATTCCTCTGTGTGAGTGCATGTGTGCTTGCGTGTGTGTGCGTGTGTGTGTGTGTGTGTGTGTGTGCTACTGAGGACTGAACTCAGAGCATTCTTTGATCTACATCCTCAATCTTTCTTTTTTTTTGTTTTGTTTTTTTTTTTTTTTTTTTTTTTTTTTTTTTTTTTTTTTTTGTTTTCAGACAGGATCTCATTAAGCCCTTAAGCTGCCTGGAGAGCTGGGATGACAAGCACGGGCTGCGATGCCTGGCACTTCATCTTTACATCGTCGCCCCCTTGTCCTCTTCTACTGGCTGCTGACTCCCTGGCCCACCACTCCCGCCCATTCTTTGTGTTTCCCGACTGTCTCCTTCCCTGCTGCTTTACTGCTTTCCCCTGAGCCCTCTGCCCTCTACAGAAGCCTCCTGAGTCTCCCAAGCTGCGCATCTCCTCCTTCAGGGTGGATCTCCCTGCAGCTTCTCACTGAGGACACACCCTACAGCCACCTGGGCCGCTGCCATTGCCGGGTCTAGGCCCAAGGAGCCTCTTTCTCGCACGAACTTCTGCGGTAATGTGGTATCTTGAGGCCGCCGTAGCTCCCACCAGTCAGTGGCAATGGCGTCTTCCTGTCATCCCAGCGTTCTGGGAGGCAGAGGCAGAAGGATCTGATATTTAAGTCCACCTGGGCAGTATAGGGACTTAGAACCTGTCTCAAAAATAAAAAATAAAAAATAAAAAAAAAAATAGAAAAGAATGGAAGGAGCTCTGCTTCCTCTTCTGCTGTCTCTTCAGGGCCCAGGGCTGTGCCTGCAACACGTAGAAGATGTGTTGAACAGCACATCAGGCGAAGCCAAGGCCAACGTCAGGATCCCTCTGGGTTCCCTCCCATTTGCCTCAGAAATTCTTAATTCAGGCCCCGGGGAGGGGGAATGAGCCGACACGGCCGACGTAATCTTGCCTTCTCTGCCGACTTGGGAAGCCACCTTCTCCCCCTGCTGTCCTCTCCCTCTCCTTCTGTCCCTTTGGAGAGCCCTGCTCCCTCTCTCCATAGCCCTATAAAGGCAGTGCTGGGTCTCTCAGGATGGGTACCTGACCAAAGATGGACAGTTCTCCCTCATCAAAGCGGGGTACAGTGACATCCCAGCAGGACACTAAGGCAGAAGGAATGCAAGTCGGGACCTGCCTGGGCAACTTATCAAGGCCTTGCATTAAACAATAAAGGGGGTAGTCACAGCTCAGTGCCAGTGTTACCTGATAGGTCCTTTTGAAGTGACTCGCCAGGCTCTTCTCCTCTGGAACGAAGAACTGAACAAGAAAAAGGGTAAACAACAGCCACACAAATTAAAAAAAAAAAAAAAAAAAAAAAAAGCTCATTTGAAAAGTGAAGGTGGTAAAACTGGCTCTGCAGACAGAACTTGGACCAAATAAAAGAGAGGAAAATTTAAAGCAAACATAAAACTGAACCCTTGGACATGGGGAAGGTTATCCTGAAGAGCCACCACCGGGGACTCTTCCTGGAAGTTCCACACCTGGAGGAACCCTTGGGAGCTTTACATACGGGTACCGAGCGGGTCACTGAGCAGCTCCTGGACTGCCACCACAGCTCTCTTCCCAGCCAGCCTAAGCCACACCCTGTCTCCTAAATTCCCTGTACCACCACCACCACCAAAACAAAAAGCTAAAGTCCTGCTGCAGCCAATTCCAAACGCCGACTGTCCTTCCACACCACCTTGTCATTTGTAAGTGGCCACTAGTTGTCACCCCTGCCTAAAGAAAAACAATGAGCCCAGTGCTCAAGCAGAAACAGAGGCCAGGAAGAACCAAGAAGCCTGGGAAAGGAGGCACGAGAGCCCCAGGTCCCCCCGCAGCCTGCTCTTCACACTGCGGCTCTCAAGCTGGGACAGGCTTAAGTGAGTTTTTCCAAGCTTTGAGTTTGATTTCTCCATTTGCAGTCCAAAGAATCCTGATCAATAGCTCCACACCCTGCTCCCCTGAACTCCTTCTGTGCTCTTCTTTCCTTCCAGGCTCTCAAAGAGAGATGGGATGTGAGTCTTCATTCACGTCTGGAAAGTACAGGGGATGCAGGGGATATCATGTCACTTTGTGCTTTAATTCAAAGCCAGACGAGGAGCAAATAAGGCTCTCTCCATCCGGGCCAGCCCTGTCCCTCAGAGCTCACGCTGGAGATGAGATGGACCTTGGATCCAGCCGATCCTCGTTTCCTGCACTGTTGCTGTTTGGCCACGTGCCCCCTTGGTGAAGACTGCGGTGCCTGTGGTCTGGAAGTAGGATTCAGATGCTCCTGGGTTCCTGGGAAAATACCAAGTTAATGCCATCTCAGAGCGCAAATCTTAACCATTATTTTAAGTTATGCAAGCTATCATCATCATCATCATCACCATCAGCCATTTACCACAGGCATCAGATACTAATGTCTTCACTAAGGAACTTGTTACAGGAAGTGCTGTTGATTCATTTTTTTTCAACAAATATTAAAGGAGCTTCCAGTTTATGGCCGCCACATTTCTAGGCACTGCTTCTGTTAACAAACAGAAACAACGAAAAATCACAGAGCTCATGTTCCAGGAGAGGCAGAAAACGAAAGCAACGAACACAAGAGAAAGGGAGAAGCTCCGTGGTGAGACCGTCATGGCTGCCTTTGAGAAGGAAAGGGCTGGGGCACAGGTGCTTGCCTGGCAAGGGCAAGGTCCCGAGTTCAATTCCTGGTTCCAAGAGAGGGGAGGGGGAGAGGGGGAGAGAGAGAGAGAGTGAGAGAGAGAGAGAGAGAGAGAGAGAGAGAGGGAGGGAGGGAGGGACAGAGAGACAGAGAAAGACAGAGAGAGAAGAGAGAGCAGGGGCCTCCACCCTGCTGAGGCAGCATCCTCAGCAGAGAGCCCGGGGAGGAAAAGGAAGCCAGCGAGCCCGGGCACACGGGGCCTTCACATGCAGAGGCCCTGCGTGGAGGCTCGTGTCACCCGACAGCAGCAGAGTAAAGCAGGCAGAGAGGCAGAGCATGAGGGGCTCAGGGCTAAGTGTGGAACCCAGAGCAAACCCTGGGAGTCAGCAGATGGCTTTAGTAGACCCCTCTTCTGTTCTGTAATGCATTTGTGGGAAATAAATTTGCCTTTGCACCCGAGGGCTTCTCTTGCTGAGCTTTCTTCCACACGTTTTCCTTTCTCTCTGTTTATTCTCAGCTCACATCCCTCCCTCTGTCTTTTCTCCTCCCACACTTCCTTGTAGTTCTTCTCTGGGATGGTTTGCTACCTGCCGGGTCCTCCTTTAGCTTTCTCAGTTCCTTCTTTCTTCAGCTCAAAACTTCATACCCCTGCCAGCCTCTACTGGTGCCTCCTTTTTTCTATGTCTTCTCTCTGGGGCCCAAGCTTCCCCACCGTCGCTGCTGCTGCCCCAGCTCCTGCTTAGCACAGCAAGGCCTGTCTAGAGTCCTGCATCAGGAAGGACCCTACTTCCTGCAGTAGTCACTGCAGACAGATGAAGGGCCAAAGACTGCAAGCTTTGCTGCCTCCAAGAGGGGACAGTGGTCTGATGGAAGCCACAGGCAGTTTTCTGTCTCTCACAGAGAAGAGCTCTGAGTATTCCAGACCAGACCAATCTTTCTCTGTGGTCCTGGGCTTGGCAGAACTTTGCACTATAGGGTCTCCCCCGTGGTCATGTTTCATCGTGTTACAGATATATCTAAGACTCAGCAAAATGGGCTGTCCTGGCTTCTCCAGAAACCCCAGTGCATTTGCATGCAGCCTTAAAGAAAGAGGAAGGTAGAGGAATGCAAAGCGTGCCTTAACAAAAGCTGTTGTACAACGCACAAGAACCAGGAGCCAAAGGCAGGCGGTGTCAGTACACCAAAGAAGGAGCTGAGTTAATCCATGCTTTCAGGGGGTGCATTTATTGGAGACTCACAGCCCGAAGCGTGATCCTTGCACCCTGAGGCAGCAAGAAGAGACCAGCATGCTAAGCCAAGAAGGCACACCTTGGTAGCCAACTGGGTTACACCTGGGCTTTCCTTCCAAACTATCAACATGTCAAAGTGGCAGTTAAGAAACAATCCAGATGGCTGCAACGGGCACAACACACACAGCTGCATTCATAATGCCTTTTGTTTATCCCGTAAGGTGTGCAGTGTATGCAGCTACAGGTCGCCTGGCTGGTAAAATGGTGGTGACCCCGGAGATGACAGGGCTCATGTCGAGCTCAGTCCCTACAGCAAGCAACATGCAACAGACCTTAGCTAGCTTTTTAAAAATCTTTTATTTATGTATTGGGTAGAGGGTCTCACTATGCAGCTCCAACTTACACTGATTCTCCTGACTCAGCCTCCCCAGTTCAGGGGTGACACACATGTGCCACCACTCCCAGTTTCAGTGGCCAGCACAGTGCCCACAGAGGAGCTCGGGACCTCACTGCTGCTGAAGATGGCTGTGGAACGTTTCAGAGGATCTCTGGTTCTTACTTTGAATATCACTTTCTGGCTGCAGTACAGGTCCTTCAGCCTGCTGATACAGACTTTTTAGCTTCCACCACTGACCTTGGGGCTTTCCCAGCACGGATCAGTGAGATAGGCCTGCATGAGGCATTGTTGTGGGCTCTTACCCTCCAGTGGGGCTCATGGAGGGGGGCATTGCTATGTACTCTAGGTCTTCAGCTGGACTCAGGCAGGACATTACCAAGGGATCCAGGCCCTTGGCTCCATTCTTCGGGTCTTTAGTGTGTGGACAGACTTCCTGTACTCTGTATATGACTCTTTGGGTGACTATTATAAAATAATCCTATAAATTATATGTCCTATATTGTTTGCCTTGCAAGCCCTGACTGCAACATATGGTAACCACATTTCTTTCATTATACATCTGTAATAATTTCCATATACATTTTTGTGAACAGAAAAATGGAAGAAGTTAGCCAATTGCGTTATGGAAATCCCCAGCCATAATTACATTTCCACTAGCTTCTTTCAGCTCTGAATTGTTCTATAGTGGGGTTTCTCAACCTCGACACTGTTAACTGTTGAGGATCAGATCATTTTTTATTTCAAGAGCTATCCTAGGCCATACAGGATGTTTAGACATATCCCTGGCTTTTATCCACTATGTGCCAGTGACATGCACTCCCACTGTGACAACCAAAATGCCCTAGATTTTGCCAAAATCATCAAGGATGCAAAAATCACACCCCTCTTATCCACAAGTACACAAGATGTGTTTGTGTAATGAAAGGTTAAAGCTATATAGAACAGATAGAAATACAGATGACAGGTAGACAACTATAGGTATAAAGGACAGATGGATGGATGGATCCATGTATGGGTAGACAGATGAAAGGATGGATGGACAGAAAAATTGATAGTATAAATAATATGTAATTCTGTTAATCATCTTTCCCTTACTGTATCAAGTACCTGAGTCAACCAACTTATACAAAGTAGTTTGGCCTCGAGTTTTGAAGGTTTCATCTGGGGGCCCATGGTAAAGCACTGTGTCATGGTCAGGAGTATACAGTGGAGGAAAGCTGCTTGACTCATCGCTGGGACTTAAAAGGAAAGAAGAGGCAGGGATTCCACTCTGCTCTTCAAGGTCACACCGCCAGTGCATGCAGGCTCCCCAGTGGGCTCCACCCCTTAAAGTTTTCACCACCAGTGGTACCACCACATTGAAGACCAACCTCTTAAACCTCTTACACCTGCCTCTTGAAAATCCAACCCATGATAACAAGTAAGAGAAACAATGGAAGAGCAGCAAGACCCCAAGGAACCGTGAGGAGGCAGACAAGAGGCGAAGTGAGAGATGGCCCCACTGAGCTTTGCTTCTGCCCTCTCCCTGACTTCCTCTGACACAGGAAGAAGGTGAGTGTCTCAGGCCCTAACTCCCCAGAAGGCATGCACCCAGGCACGTGCGGCCCTGGTGCTATCGCTCAGGGGCTTCGCCTACATTCCAATGAAGCTGCCAGAATAAAAACGGTTTTGATCTTCCTCTTTGAAATTTCTCTTCAGAGTAAATAACATACTTTTGAATAACTTCAGAGAGAGAGTGTGTGTGTAGTCGTCACTGCAGGGCCTCATGCAGTTCCTGGGGATGGCTCTAGAGTCGGTGATCATGGCCCAAGGCTGGGATTGTGCCTCTGAGTGCTGCTGAGATCACGAATGTGAGTGCCACACCCCACCTGGGGCAGATCGCCCGCAGGCAACCTAAGGGACGCAGACTGGCCCTCTGCAGCCACTGTCACCACTGCTCCTTCCTTTGCTCTTGCTGTTTCGCTCTTTCCCACTCCCTTGAGCTGCTGCCCTTTGTCATCCGTCGCTCTGCCTTGGAGCCAGCTGAGTATGGACTGAAACCTCAACTAACTGTGAGCTAAATAAACCTTTCCTTCCTTCATTTTGGGTGTTGGGTATTTCATCCCAGCAATGAGAGAAGAGTAACCAGGACAGCCACTCTGCTGTCCTTTATTATTATTATTATTATTATTATTATTATTATTATTATTATTATTATTTCTTTCAGTGAAACTGCTTCTAAGTTTATGGTAGGGCTGATGGTGTGCACCTATAATGCTGATACTGGGGAGACAGGAGGATTGTTCTGTCCAGCCTGAGCAACATAGTGAGACCTATTTCAGACACAAAAAAAAACAGATTTAATTTTGGACTCAGGTGTGATGCTACATGATCACACTTAAGCAGTTTTGTGCAGAGTAAGTGGCAAGAGTAGTTTCAAATATATGTTGATGTGGGCTGAACTTAAGACATATTGAAGCCTAATCCCCAGAAGCTCAGAACACAAACAGGGCCACTGCTCAGACATTAAAACAAGGTCACAATGGAGCAGGGTGGGCCCCTCACCTCGTGACCGAGGTCCTTATAAGAGAAGGCAGTGCTTGGTACAGAGGTACACACGGAAGTAAAGGAGAGATGTAAAGGGAGAAGATAGCCATGTGCCTGGACGCAGCTGAAAGCCAGGGAGTGCTGGTGCTGGCCAGCCAGCCATCTGCCAGCCGGAGGAGACAAAGCTGTGTTCTCCTTTAGAGCTGGCAGAGACCAGGCGGCCCTGCTGGCATCCTGACTGCAGACTTCAACTTCCAGAGCTTGGAGGTAATGCACTTCCGTAGCTTTACCAGTTAGGGATATGCTGTCCTAGTTATCTACTCCACATCGAGCTCCTTGTTCCTCCCAGCTCCCAGATTTTTGCAGGTGTTTTCTCCCTTCAGCGCACTTTCCAGGGGCCACACAAAAGCAACCCACTCCCACAGCCAGGTCAGGCCCTTCAGGCTCAGTTGGTCAGCATCTTTGACTGCCTCTCCCATAAATCACTGGCTCAGGGCTGTGCCTGTATCTTCAACTGGGCCAGTCAGCATGGCTCCTGGGACTCTCATGCAGAATGGGAAGACAGAGGGGTCAGCAAAGACCGCCTAGATGTGAACTAGGTGAGGCAGAGCCTACGGTGCATTGACTACAATCATCCTTGGGTGTAGCCAGCACGGTAGGCAATGGAGCAGAGACACACAAAGGCCTGGGGTCCTTGGAGAGGACCTGGAAGCTTCATCTCAGGATGCTCTGGAACACAGCCACCTTATAGCCTCCCTGTAGTGGCTTCATAGCTAACGACCATTTGACCTCGATCTCACATTCCTTTAATCTAAAGCTTTCCAGCTACCAAGCTGGCACCACAGGGTAGCAGGTGCTACCCCCAGCAGAGACAGAAGGGCTTTAAACGACCCCATAAAAAGCCGGGCCTGGCATGGCGGTTGTTTTAGTCACTACTCTTGCTGCGACAAATACTCGACACACAAGCTTAGGGGAAGAAAGATTTATCTAGCTCACAGTTCCTGGAGGTTTGAAAACGCTGCCCCCACTTTATAGGGACTGGAAGAGGGGCTGGGGGCGCTGCCCTGTCCAGGATGATCTGCTCCATGCCTCCACACAAAGCCGCCGCCTGGTGGGGGGGGGGGGCGCGTTCTGACAGCGCATGCTGTGAGTTTAACTGTTAGGGCCTCTCTTGGCCACGCCCCCTCAATCCCTGCCCCTCCAGCCAGGTGTGCTTGACAGCCCCGTGAGGTACATGAGGCTTTGGTGGGGGACAACTAGATACAAACCACAACATTCCACCCCTGGACCCCCAAAGACTCATGTACATCCCTTTCTGCAGAAGGCGTTTTAGTCCATCTCTAAGAGTTGCCAAAGTCCCAACAGTTTCAGCATTGCTGAAAAGTCCCAAGTTTCCTCCAGATCCAAGGCAAACTCTCAACTGTGACCACCTACACAAATGAAAAATTACATACATTGAATATTCAGAGGCAGATGATAAACTTTGCCCTTCCAAAAGGTATACACAAGAGGACCCAAACCACTAGGGCCAAAGCAAGTCCAAAACCCAGCAGGGCAAACACTGAGTCCTATAGTTTCATGTAGAACATCTGAAGCAATTTGTGGCAAATTGTGAGCTCCATGTGGCTCCACCCCTATGGCACTCTTGGAGGTAGCGCCCATAGCTTCTCTCTTAGACTGGCTGTGCTCCCTCTGCGCAGTTTTCTTTTGATGACCCAGACTCCTGGCTTTTCCAAACTTACAGGGTTTCTACGGAGTAGGCTTCTCACTCACACCTTCACACACTGCTTTCCCCAGGGCACACTTCTGGCCTCCCAGGCCTGTTTCTAAAATCGAGGAGGAAGCCTTCCTAACCTCAGAATTCTTGCATTCTGCATGCACCTAAAACCAGTGCCACGTGGATGATGCCAAGGTCTGCTGCCAGCCGGAGCAGTAGCCAGGCTTCCTTCCCTCTTAGCTGTAGAGGTCGAGTGCCTGGATTTCTGAGCACTCTGACCCTGGTTCTGAGGAGCAAATTCTTTACGCTGGTGCCATTCTGTGGTCTTCTGTGGCTGCCACCTCCATTCTGGAACCTGGTGTGACTGCTGCCTCCATACTGGAGGCCACTGCCTCCATTCTAGAGCATGGAGCTCTGCAGCTTTCTGCTCAAAGCAAAGTCCCTCACCCTTGTGATTCTGAGGCTGCAAAGGGTGAGAACCTGCCACCTCCTGTGATGCTCTAAGGACCTCTGTTCTATTCTCTTGTTCCTCCTGGGCAATGGAGATCTCCGCTCCATCCTGGCAGTCCACAGCCTTCCTGGTATCTTCTTTTGGGCCAGATTCACAACATTTTAAATCCTGCTGCTGGGCTCTTTGCTCTTCATTGTCAACATATGTTTGACGAAGAGCCCCCAGCAATAGCCATGACACTGCCCCGACACTTGACTGCTTTGAAATTTCCTTTGAAAAATGAATTAGTCCTTCATGTTTAATTTCAGTCTCAGGCAAACTCTCTGGACACTGGACAAATTCTGCCAAAGTTTGGGCCAAACCAAAACACAAATGATCTGCAGTCCTTCCTCCAGCAGAAACCTCCCCAGCCTAGCCTTTACAGGCTGGCTTTCTATCAGTCTTCTGGTCTGAACTCTGACCAGAACCTCCCCTACAGAAGAGCCAAAACAGTTCCAGTGCTTTACTCATAGGCGGCATCACCACACCTTTCCTGTTTCTTCCCATAAGCCATTCCCAAAAGCTTGCTATCCACATGGTCAGGTATAGCCACAGCAATGACCCCACTCTCCTGGTACCAAATTCTGTATTAGTCACTATTCTGTTGTTGCTGGAACAAATACCCAACACATAAGCTTATGGGAGGAAAGGTTTATTTAGCTCACAGTTCCTGGAGGTTTCAGGATGCTACCCCCACCTCGCTTTATAGGGACTGAAGGAAGGGCTGGGGCACTGCTGTGTCCAGGATGATCTGCTCCATGGTTCGGCACAAAATCGCCACCTGGTGTGGGGGAGGGGGCGCTCTGACAGAGAGTGCTGTCAGTTTAACCCTTAGGGCCTCTCTTGGCCACGCCCCCTCAAGTCCCGCCCCTTGAGCCCTGGGCTTAAGAGCTCCATGTTGTACATGAGGCTTTGGGGGAACAACCAGATACAAACCACAACAGTGGTGCACACCTGCAATCCCAGCACTCAGGGAGCTGAGGCAGGAGACCCATTTGAGGCCCACTAGGGCTCCATAGTGAGTTCAAGGCCAAACTGAACTACACAGGGAGACCCATCTCAAACAACAAATAAAGGGGGTCAGCGGCACAAGTGTCTGCCTGGCAAGTACAAAGCCCTGAGTTTGATTCCCAGTACTGAAATAAACTAATTAAATAAATTAAAATTTTAAATTTAATTGAAATTTTTAATTTTGTTAATTAAAACTAGCTAAATTAATTTAATTTATTTAAATTAAATTACTTAAATTTTAAAAATTAATTTTTAAAAAGGAGTCTTCTCATAATTAAATGGGCCTGGGAAAACTATAGGCCAGCCCCAGAATTTAATCAGGCCTAGGCAACACTGTGGGGCCCTTTTTCTGGCATGATGTATGCAGGAAGGACCACCCACTGCCAATGCGCAAGACCTGGCCTGAGGGTGTTACCCAGCCAGGGAGGCTGTCCAGATCTGAAGCAAGGCAAATTGGCAGGGCCACAGTGATCAAGTACCCAGAAGTAGTCCTCAACCCGGGCAGGGCAGGGCAGGGCAGGGCAGGGCAGGGCAGGGCAGGGCAGGAAGTAGTTGAGTAATATAACGACGGCTTCCTGGCCCCTTGCTAGAGAGAACCCCATGATCGCTGACCTGAAAATTCATCCTCTGCTAATTCGTTCTCTTTCTGATCTCATTTCATACGACTTGCACTCAAATTCACATCTTGGGGTCTACTTCTGCAATGACAGAAACCAAGACACCAGGAAAAGTCAAGAGGATTTCAAAGAGCTCATCTGCCAGGGTTGGAAGGTGTGGGGACATTTCTTGGTCCTTGGCCAGTCAGCAAATCAGTCACACTGAAGTTCTGGTTTTACTCATGACTGAGTTTCCCGCCTAAGACCTGAGGACAGGAGGCAGTGGGGTTTTCCACTCCCTTCTACACGTTCACCACATCTTGAAACTGAAGAGAGTCACTCAGCTCCAACAACTTCTTCCTGCCTCTTGAACTCTCCACTTTCCTCTCATGGTACCCTAGGAAGGAGGTGAATTGTACAGGGGACCCAGACCCTTGTGATGCCAATTTCATAAAGTTGGGGCTGCTAATGGGTCCCTGTCAGGGTAGTGGGTTGCCAACAGCTTGGTGGCCTTATTTGCTCTGCTTCTCCCCTTTGTTATATCACAGTTTAGACATAGTTAAAAGTCATTTGCCTGTACAGTTCTGACTCTTCTTTGGTTTTTCAGTTTTTTACTGTGGTGGATAATTCATAAATTGAAAGGGTCCATGCTTGTTTGGGCAGCACATATAATAAATTGGAAAGGACATAAAACATAAATATTCACTGGGATGAATTGCCATTAGTGGACAAACTTGTAACAAGCCCATATTTTGCTGTAACTTACACCACCACTATCCATCAAAATGTAATTCTGACAACGTGCGAGAATCTCTATGCAAAATATGGCACCTTGGTACACTAAGTGGGGGAGAAGATAGACAGGCAGATAGGCAGACAGATAGACAGACAGAAAGACAGAGAGAGAGACAGACAGACAGACAGACAGACAGGGACATTTCTGAAACATGACTATCAGGAAATTTTCTTACCTTTCCCAAAAGTGGGTCATAGAACCCTCACAGGGCAGGTGTCTTGCCCTATGCCTGGAAGCCAGAAGGAATGTGGACCAACAGGCCTTGCAGAATTCCTCCAGCATGCTACCATCAGGCTACATGCCCCTTCCACCTAACAGCTCTGTGCACTGCTCCATCCATCTGTGAATCTAAGCATTAAAAACCCAGGTGCCCCCACTCTATGGGTCTTCATTTTGAGGGCTCCCATGTCATGTGAAATTTTAGCTCAAGAAACTTGCAGGCTTTTCTTTTGTTAGCCCATATTTTGGTAGAATGATATCTCCTGTGAACTCTGTCACAGGAGAGAGAAAACAATATTTTCTCTTCCAATTTCATGTTTTCAATTTTCACATGTAGCACTGAGACCCATTGCGAATGAATTCATGTGTCCTATGTAAGGTCGAGACCAAAGCTAATTTTTTCCATGTGAATGTTCAATTGACCTAGCATTTCTTGGCTGAAAAAAGCCTTCTACCCTCACTGGTTTGCCATGGAGCTTTTTACCATAAATCCAAGTGGCCATAAATACGAAAACACTCTCCTGACTCTCTTTTCTATTCATCCATTCTGGCACCACTCTTGGACGGTCTTAATTACTACAGTAAGTCTTTGCAATAGGGTTATATACGTCCTCCAAATGTGTTTTTGTTCAGGATACCCTTGGCTGTCTAAATCACTTGAATATCCACATAAATTTTAGAATCGTGCTCTCAATTTGTTCCAAACTAACCCAGTAGAAGTCTGTAGACTAATGTAAGAGCTGACATCTTAGCAACATTTAGTCTTTCACTTTACATCAAAATAAAGACATGTCCTAGACCTTCACTTACTTTAGTCTCTAATTCCCTCACTAACTGTGAGTGTTTTCACCGTAGAAATCCTGATCATCTTGAATCATATCTATCCCAGCCACTAAATATTTTATGATGATTCTTAAAGGCCAGGAAGGCAAGAAAGGGAAGGGTGAGTGAATACCTCCTTAAACTTCATGTTCCAGCTGCCAATCTCGCTTGATGCTACAGGGCAGCCCTGATGTTCCAGCGGCTACTTCTCTTAGAAGATTATTACCATCTGTTCATTTCTAGTATTGAAAACAACCCTGACTCTCAACTCCCTGAGTGGAGAGTGTGTCATATATAGCTGGATTTGTGCCTAAAGCCCAGGAGCTGGTGTCCCACAGCCAGGAAGAGAACGGGGTATCTGCATTGCTCAGGGTCTGTACAGTTTCTCCCAAAGTCACTACTATCTTGCCCCTTAGGAGTCACTGGTCAGGTTCCTAAAGCATCAAGAATTGCAATTTTAAACCAGAGCCACACTAGCTAGAGAAAGCACAGTGGCCCCCACTCCTGTGAGCCCATGGAGGGCAGAAGTCCACCCACCAGTCCGGATTTCCCCATCTACCACCACTTTTCTTCGCTCTCATTACAAAAGGGAATATGCATCATTTCACAAGGCTGCCCGCAGTTGGGCAAGATGGAATTAACATACAAGGAAACAGAAGGGAAAACGCAACGTGGACATGAACTGAAGCAGGGGGTGAGCAGACTTGGTGGGAATAAAAATGGGTCAGAGCCAAGGAGCACTGAGAAGCCAGGGCCGGAGGCAGAGCCCGGAGCAGGACAAAGCGGTCTCAGAGCTGACCCAGGCCCCGCCTGTCTCTGAGAGAGCCAGAACTTCTTTTGACCACTGCCACCTCTTCTTGTGTCAGAATTCTAGCCTAAGCCTTCTCTTCTCCTGGTTTACAGCTCTGCCCCCTCCACCTATTGCCATCCTGGTATCCAAAGTGATTTAAAAAACAAAAAAACAAAAAAAACACAATTCATCCCCAGAGGAGACAAAATAGTGTCCCTACAACTTATATGTGATAGTCATGTAGCCAGAATACTTAATTTCTTAAAATCATGTATGTATGTATGTATGTATGTATGTATGTATGTATTTGGTACAGGATCTCACTATGCAGCTTGGATTCATAGTCATCCTCCTGTCTCAGCCTCCCCAGTGCTGGGATTACAGGACTCCATTACCAGATCCAGTTTTGTTGGCCAGCACAGTAGGGCTAGCACGGTATGTATTACCACAGATTGAACCTGGGTTCTTATGTTTGCCAAGCAGGTGCTTAGACCTCTGAGCTATCTCCCCAGTCACAGAATATTTATTTTAAATATTAAATATTAATGATCCAATTCAGCAATGAGCTAAGGAATTAAATAAATGTTTCTCCAAAGAAGATGGACCCAAGGCCAGTAACCATGTGAAAGAATGCTCAATATCTTGAGTCCTGAGGGAGACGCCAGTGAAAAGTACATCCACATTTTGACTGCACTCAATAAGATAAGACTACAAGTTTTGGCACAGATATGAAGAAATGAAAATCCTGAAACTAGAAGGCCCTGAAACTTTGCTGGTAGTAACTTTAAAAAATGAACTAATTTGGCAATTCTTCCAAAGGTCCATAGAATAACCTGTGGATCACCAGATTATCCTAGGCGGACATCCAAGATGATCAGAATACTCCGAAGCAATTTGAATTTTATGAAAACATAGAGATGTCCAGCATGGATGAATCTTTTTAACTGACCATTGAGTCAGGACACATGAGGACAAATCATGTGATTCCATTTATTTGAAACTCAAAAATAGGCAAAACTAACTTTTGATCCATGCCAAAAACGTAAGAAAGAGGCTATATTTTTAGCCATTCTTCCTTCAGAGCTCCTGATCCTGAAAGATAGCAAGAATGGGGGCCACAGTTGCTACCTGGGCTCTCATATCTTCTCTGTCTCTTGTCTCAGCTTCTATGAGGTGTCAGCTCCAGGCACGATGTCCCTCTCCACTATGCAGAATCCAAAGGCTGGGGAGATGGCTCAGTAGTCTAAGCATTTGCCTGGCAAGTGCAAGGACCTGAGTTCAAGTACTGCATCTCATGCTGGCTCCAGAGCCCCGGGCACACACCATACTAGCCACACTAGTAATTGGGCATGATCAAATCTTGGAAACAACCAAAATGTCCATCATTTGAAGAATGGTTAAAAAAAAAAATGTGGTATTTTTATACAATGGAATACTACTCATCCATAAAGAATGATAAGTTTGAAGACTTCATATATAAATGGATGTATATTGAACATATACTCATTAGTGAAATAAACCAGACCTATATGTGTAAATATCGTATAGTCTCC